>ML817076.1:19480-37430 GCA_009831015.1 Picea engelmannii | reverse complement strand
CTTTATCATTTAAATATTCCTTCTTGATTTTGTCACCTTACTTTATCATTTCTTCATTTTGTCACTTCTCTTTATTATTTAAATAATCTACCTTGACTTTGTCACTTTAATTTATCATTTAAATAATGATTTCTTCTTTTAGGTCACTTAACCCATTTCTAGGTCACTTAACCTATTTCTAGGTCACTTAACCTATTTTCCTCATTTTAGGGTTAACCACTTTCCATAATTAGAAAGTTATCCATTACTTTATCATTTAAATATTCATTCTTGATTTTGTCATCTCACTTAATAATTTAAATAATATTCTTGACTTGGTCACTTTAATTTATCATTTAAATAATGATTTCTTCTTTTAAGCTCACTTTGACTTCTTTGACCTTGTGGGATTCAAGCCTTCATATGGGGGTCCTTCAACTTCGTAAGGCCATAACTCTCAAACCGTGAGGAGTTATGTGACATTCCACATACCACCAGAAATGGAATGACAAGTATTATCCATCTAGGATATTTTCACCAACAATTTCCTTGGTATTCATCTCATTATTCCACATACAAGCATGGGTCCTCCAACCGTTCTTCTAGGATAACTCAATCTACAAAGCGTCTTCCCAGGAGGGCTTTCGCTATAAGGGGACCACTTTGGAGTTCATCCATTTGTGCACCTTATCAATCATAATAAGACAATAATGAGTCATGTATACATTTTTCCAACAATGCATCATATACCAATGAAACCACATTGATCCATCTTCATCATGTATCAATGACAACTCATTGATCCATCTTCATCATATCAATGACAACTCATTGATCCATCTTCATCATATCAATGAAAACTCATTGATCCATCTTCATCTATGCATTTTCATCAAGGAAAATACATATTACATTACAGCAATCATCAATCACTCAATCCTTTGGCATCAATCAATCACTTGACATCAATCAATGACATCAATCAATCAAACCATTGGCATCAATGACAACATGATCCAACAATATCCCCCTTTGGCATTGATGGAAATACCAATATTGATGTCAACACCAATTACCAATTATTGATGTCAACATGTAGATAAGGCATGCTCTACATCAATATTCAATGTGACTATCTCTCCCAAATGTGACTATCTCTCCCAATCAATAATCATCAATCACATCAATGTGAGTATCTCTCCCCCTTTGACATCAATGGAAAAGGGCCATTCTATCCTTAGGGCTTCTCTCCCTTGTCTGAATTCCTTTTATCTTCCTATGAATAATCTCTCCCCTTTTGAACAAGGGATATCACTCTGATGTAATGCTGAAGATACATCACTCATACTCCCCCTGTGACCATCGCTCCCCCTGGAATTATGCCTCTGTGCTCTTTCTTCAAATATAGGGATCTTTTCTAGGTATGCATCTGATAAGTATTTCCTCCTAGAATCATAAGAAGAATGACTCCCCCTATGGGTATGTCTCCCCCTATTTTCAATTGGATCATAGATCAACCACTCTCTCTATGATGATCCTTGGACTTGTTCATGCATCAAACTTGTGCCATACCATAAAAGAGATATTTCAATAATGAAAATAGAGAATCATGAACAAGATATCAACCAAGTACATCATGCACAACATCCATGTGCATTAACCATGTACATCAACAGATATCATCCATGGAATGTATCCACCATATGGAAACATGTGCATCTACCAATATTCCAACATGTGCATCTACTACTTATGCCAACCATGTGCATCTATCAATATGCCAAACAAATACCATCTATGAGTGTACCATCATGCATCATCACTTGCACCAAGAAAGTATATCAGCCATGCATCAACATGCTATGACTCCCAATGATGTACAACATGACTATCAACTCAACTCACCAACTACATCTCTCAATATGTATCCCAACCACATGCAAAATGCATGCACCATGATATCCAACATATGCTTCCAATAATACATCATAAGATATATCAATGAAACTCAAATATGTACCAGCCATGTACCCCAACAGATCACCATCAATCCATACTCATGGGTTAGTGCCATGTACCCAATATTTATTTTGCATCGTCACCTTACATGATCTAAAATAGAACCATGAAAACCTGCAACAAACAGTGTCAGAACCTGCAATAAACCATGTCATACCCTGCAACACAGAGTTCTACCATCACATCAAGTTGAAACTCATGTGCATTGCCTTTTTCCCAAGTCTTTACCACATATACGCGGTCTGCTGCACAACAACTGGCATATGTACATGACCTATACAAGGTTAGCCTACGTATGTATGTGACCGATACCACTGTCACCCGTGTATGCTTTAATATATGACTTACTTGAGATTCCCTTCAGTCTTTCATTCTGTTCTAGCTACTCTGTCTTCTTCAACCACTTTTGTTGATGTCCCTACTCCTCATAACTTGAGCTCTGAGCATCCATATTTTCAAAGATGTCTCCCTTTCTAACTTCATTCCTTCTTCTATCCATGCTATTGTTGGCAGGTGAAATTGACCGTCCGTCAACTGGAAGAACGAGTCTGGTCCGGGGTTGTCTAAATAACCCAAGTTGTTTGGTGTAACTTGTTCCGACGGGTTTAATGGCTCCATTAGCCAATCTAAAAGTCCTAGTAGAAACAAATAAAGGAAATGGAATAACTAACTAATTACTAAACACTATATATATATATATGTACATATATATAACTGTTGTAGATATATTCAAGGAAAGGATACACAAATCTTACTTATATATATCATTTACACTTTGCAAGCTTTAATCAAAACTTATGAAATCAAATGCGAAAGTTACTTATGTTGAGAAGTAGATAAAGAAAGCACATTTAAAACTTTTTTGTTTTCCTTTAAAGATCTAACAAAAAAATTGTGTATTGAATATACTATAAAACATAGATGCATTGGTAGATGAAAGCTGAAACATACATTCTGATTTTGTTAATACGTAGATGATAGGAATAAGAAATACAAAAAAGGCTAATCTGTCAGTGAGTCAGTGAAGTGTATCCAAGCATCATCATGAGTAGAGAACATCCAACTATCATGTTCAAGAGGGAAACCTGCAATGAACCTTATGACTGTTCTAAGTAAATCCAAAACATGTGTTGGCAGTTTGGGTTTTAATGACTGAAGCGGAGACACAAACATAAACCTGTGATCTCATAATTATACATGATTACTGTAAGATAAATCTGAAAGTAACATGTACATTTCATTTTTCAATTAAAATTGAAAGATAAACCCTATCGTTCTAACTGAAAATATGATCACAGCATTTATATTTTGAGAAGCAAATTATAGATGGTATTTATAATATAACAATCTTGCATATCACAGATCATTTAATCTAAAGATATCAGATCTATATATGTAGCAGAATTAACAAAACATAAATGACAACATTATAAACAAGAGGCTAAAGCCAAAATGCATGAATGTTGTTTCATTAAGTTCTGGACTCAATCGTCCATATTTTGCTCTCAGGCAAGATGCCCTCTATTACAAAAATATGGAGTATTTAAAGAGTTCATGTAAACTAAAACATTGTATATTCTAAGATAGGATCAGATCTCAAAAGGATCTAAAAGTTACAAAGATAGAGGGTCTAAAAACCACTCAATATCATATTGGATCTTCAAAATTATAAAAGTTTTGTTTTGATTTACAAAATAAGACAAAAGAGATGGTTGATTAACTAAATCTAGCAAAGCTCCATCTTATGAGATCAACACAAGACACCTTATACTAAAAGAAAAACGAAATGGGAAAATCAAATATTCATTTAACTAACAATTTGCAAATTTTATATCATAATTGACTTGGCTACAAAATCTCTCGATTCTATAGCCAGTCTTATTATTAACAACAAAGATCTAAATCAATATAGATTAATTAGAAAAATAACAATAAAAGAACAACTAAGATAAAAACCAATCTTACCATTCAACTGATAACCAAATTCGAATCACAAAATCTTAGAGTTGATCACGGCCTTGACACTATTAGTGTTTTTTATTAAGATATTGCTAGTCCTTTTCAAATGTTTTCCTTGTCTTTGTGTGTTGATCTTGAGCTCACGGTTTTCATTTGTTAATGAGTCATTTTGAGTCTTCAGGGCCTTGATCTTTTCTTGAAGGATAGATATGTCTGTGTAATACTGACCTATCCAATGTAAACATACTTCAAAATGTAAAACAGGGGAAATCGGTTGAGGAGGCACATGACTTTGTGTTAAAACACTACCACTATCCACTGTCGTCCTTTGACTGAGTTTAATTCCTATAAATTCCTTGTTGTTTCTTAGGCACGACAGGAGGTTATTCACATAATTGAAAGTTTGGCTAAGATCCGGTCTAGAATAATTTGGATCTTCCTCTCCCAGGAATTTTTCAATCTCAGAGTCAGAGCTCTCATGGATCTCGATCAATTCGATCGAGCTCACATGAGATTTCGATCTATTGCATAGACTCCTCGAGATTAGTCTCCCAGACTTTTTGTTATGAAACCCTCACATGTCTTGATTTTTCTTTGACTGTTTGGACGGGTTTCCACTGGTGGATTTTATGTTAATATTAGGGTCGACAACTTGTTTACTCTCGGGAATTTTAATAATCTTGGAGCTGACATCCTGTTGCTCACACACAGACTAATCAGGCATTTCCCTTTCATAGAAGTTTTCACATAATAAATATGGCCTATCACTGGAGGGAATACAAGGCTTCTCTATCATCAGCTTATCCATTGCTAGGGTTTCTATAGGGTTTACTATAATGAAACCATTACGGGCTACGAAACTGTCCCAATCTTCACCGAGCATTTTCAAATGATGAACTATCAATAATTTAATCAACCCATGGTGAAAAAGGCTTGAATCCAAGATTTGTTTCTTATACCTCTTTGACATTTTATACAATTTTCTTAATAAGTAAAACGACATGTTTAATTGGAAATCGATAAAATCCATGAGCAGTCTTATGTGGTAAAGGAAGACGAGGCCATAACAACCTTCACAAGTAACAAACTTCCTTAACACTACCAATAAACCATGCCATATAACCTTCAACAGAGAGACTGGCATACCTTTGTCACAACATTGAATTTTTCGGGAGATGATGAACAGACTCCAAGGTATTTCATCCACCTTCGAATTTTTAAACCACCTTTGACCAGTGAGAGGAAGCCATGTCGCTTCACCCAGAAATTCCTCAGTGATCTCCAACTGCATATCACCCACCTTGGCTCAACATCCATCAAATGTGAGGGAAAACTCTTGGGCCACTTGTAAGTTATAACCCTAGAATTTCTTGAGAAATATGACCCAAACCTGGCTTTTAAGGTCTTCACTCGCGTCATCATACAACAACAAAGTTTGGGAGCCATTCGGCTCAACTCAGACGACGGGGGCCATAAGGGTTTGAACAGATGGAAACAAAGGGAGACTAGAGTTCATTGTGGTTTTAGATGATAGAGGCAGGCGGGATAAGTCTGAATGGATCCCATGAAAATAAAATAAGCAGAGAGCCCGTGCTATCGAAACAAACATAAGGAGGTCTCGACTATGGGTTTTAAACACTCTTTGTCATGAATGATTTGAGTACATCCCATTGTTCAGACTCTTAACTCGAAATGAGTGTCATGTCAACTCTATTTTTCCAGCCAACGCGACATATAGGACATGATCCCAATGCATTTAAATCCCATGATACGAAATGGGTACACTAGAATTGCAAAAGCTAGGATATGGATATGTTTTCATAAACCAAATGTTAAACAAAATTTGGTATATTGTTTAAAATAAATAAGCATACAATCAAATATAAACTCATCATAGGTATTTCATTGGTATATGATAAGCTCATTTAAAATGGAAAAGATGTAATCCCATTGACCCCTTGAAACCAAGCCTTAGATAAAATCAAAATGCAAATTGAGTTTCAATTTGCTTGATTCATGATTACAGTCATGAATCAAGCATGAAAAAGAGAAATAAAAATGCTATGAAGAATCAAAACATCCTTTTTACAACCGACTAGTCACCTTCAAATAGTAATATTTACAAGATGAGGCGTAGGCAGCTACAGGAATTGTCATTTGTCACTTTAAGAGCACAAAATATGTAGGGCTTCCAACAATGGAAACTTTTTGGGAGAAGCAGTTATCTCTGCATCACCGACGAGTTCATGTTAGGACTTCTTAGAATGATTATAGATCAAAGCATAGTTGAAGGACATCAAGGATCTCAACAATCATTACACAGTCCAACTTCAGATATCTTCCTGTTCAAACAAAATCCAGTGACAAATTTTAACTACGAGAGCAACGATGTTCAAGTCAATGGCTCCAATACTGTTGACAGGGCCACTACTGCCAACAGGCATCCATAGCCTCGGCAAGGATGTCAATTAAGCCACTCTGATGCCTCTACCCTGTTCAAGAAATTTCAATTCAAAATGAAGGATACTTAAGGCCAATATCAAAATTTATACCTGATAATTTTCTTGAACCTGACATTGCTTCGCTGCCAATAGGCCTGTTCAGTACCCTGACGAAGTTGTCTTGGCATCATGCATGCATTTAACCACTACCAGCAGACTTGTTCAGTATCCCAGCGTGTTTACAAACACTTCCCACAACTCTCAAGAAATTATTTACAATCCGATATAAATTTAAAGATATTCAGGAGAGCGGGGTGATGCTGAAAACTTCAGTCTTTAGAACACTTGTCATTTTCCAGCCTTTAAATTTTTTTCTTGATAAAATTCATTATGATCTAAAATTAGTTTTCTGATGAAACTAATTTTTCGAGGACAGAAAGGCACACTTGAGTTGCTTTCTTTAAAGCTAGGACAGCGTAAACAACTTTAAAGATGGTTGTGTCTGCTCATAATTATAAAGTGAAACCAAGAAACCTACTTCGAACATAAAGTTTCTTTAGCTATTCCATGTTTCAACGATTTACAACATTGATGCTCTAAAAAGACCTTAATTATTGCTTCATAATGAGGCATTCTAGATTCCCTTCATGAACTAAAAGGTGACATAGACACGAGTTTAACCAGAAAACAACAAAAACAAACAAAATGAAAAGAACCAAAACCAGAAAAAACAAAAGTAAATCAAAAGAGAAAAATATGTACAAAATGTGGATCTGGAATCATCATGAAAAATACCTTTTGAGAGCTTGGCCATTCACCGGGAAGGTGTCTAGTTGTCCTTCTAAATTCTGTAGGTGGAAAGAGCTGGGACCTATTTTTTCAGTGATTATGAAGGGCCCCAACCACAGGTTCTAGAACTTGGTGTGTTCCCCTTTCCCTTCGTGAGGTTTATCCCACTTGAGAACCAAATCTCCTACCTCGAAGTTTCTATCGGAAGCAAAGTTTGAATCAAATCATCCTTTCACCATATGATGATGTTGATCCAGTCTCTCTTTTTCTTGTGCTCTTACTTCCTCTAGTTTCAACAAAGCATTAATTCGACTTTCAAGAGGAGGACGATCCTCTTCCTGAACTTTCTACGATAATTGCAGAGAGGGAAGCAGAACATGAGGAGGGATAATTGCTTCTCTTCCATAGACGATAAAAAAAAGGAGAATTACCAACAGAGGTTTTCGAAGTCACCCTATCAGTCCAGAGTGCATTAAAAAGCACGTTGTGCCATTTCTTGTGGTTTTCAGAAACTGTCCTCTTGATGATCTTGATCAAGTTTTTGTTTGCCGATTCTACTAAGCCATTTCCTTGGGGGTAATAGATGGAAAAATATTTCAGTTCGATCCCTTTTTATAAAGAAAAAACACCCATATTGAGGGATGAAAAGTAGGAAGCATTATCGAATACCAAACACTTGGGAATGCTGAATCTAGTAATGATGTTTGAGTTAAGGAAAAATATTACCTGATTAGTGTTTACCACTTTTAGTGGTACAACCTTGGACCATCTGGTAAAATAATTCGTTGTTGTAATGATGTATTTATGTTGTTGTGAGGAAGTGGGGTTAATTGGCCCTATGATGTCAAGACCCCACTGCTAAAAAGGTGAATCTACCAAAACATGATGCAAAGGGAATGTTGCATTTTGTACTTGTCCAGCACCCTTTTGGCAGATTATGCATTTACGACATAATGCATGGGCATCTTTAAACAATGTGGGCCAATAGTAACCCGCTCTTAAAACCTTGTGAGAAGTGGTGTCTCCATCGAAGTACCCACCAGCTTCACCTGCATGCAGTTCAAATAATACTTTATCTGCTTCATCTCTTTCCAAACAACACATGAGAACATTATCAAAATTCTTACGGAATAATACGTCATTTACCAGCTAGAAAGGTGCATATTTTAGTCTTAATGCTCTTCTCTTTTTTGGATCGAGATGGAGGGGAGAAGAACCATGTGTTAGATAAAAATTAATATCATCAAACCAAGAATTAGCAACAACTTGTGTACAACAGATCTGATTTTCACTACACTGATTTACAGTTAAGACATTAATTTGACTTTGTCGCTCTTCAACTGAATCGACCACTAGTTTGCATAGACCTTGACCTCTGAAAATTTGTGCAGGGGTAATTTCGAGGTCATACTCTTGTAACGATGTCATCCGGTTTTCTCGTTTTTCACCCAATTCCTTTTGTACTAACAAGTTTCTGACAGGAGGATAAGGCACAATGACTTTAGTTCTGAATTTCAACAAATATGATCGGAAATGTTTCACTTCTTTGAAAACTACATAAGCCTATTGATCTATATCCAGGTAGTTAAGCTCCACTCCTTTGAAGGTTGAGCTCATGAAGGCAACGGGGATTTCATTTCTTTTAGATTTCTTTTGGGTAAACATAGCAGCATAAGATCGATCAGAGGTGAAAGTATAAAGAGTGAAATATTGTGAGAAATCAGGACTCATCAAGGAAGGGGCTTCCACTATGGATTTTTTGATGGAATCAAAAGCTTGATTTTTGTGTGGTCCCCAATGATACTAAACATCCTTTTTAATTAAGTTATGCAATGGCCTTACCATTTCTGAGAAACTTGGGACAAACCTTTTGACAAAATCGATCTAGAATAAAAAGGACTGCATAGAGTTTTTGGAGGAGGGGGGAGGAAGTTTGGCAATGGCTTGAGTCATTTCGGGATCGATGATCATCCCATCAATGGATACTATGAATCCAAGAAGTTTTCCTTTTTCCACTAAAAAGATAGACTTCTGAGGGTTGAGAGATATGTCATACTTGCAACATCGTTCTAGGAAAGACCTAAGGTGATACAAGTGATCTTTCTTGTTTTTGGAGAAAATAGTAACATCATCAAGTTAGACCACTACGGATTGATTTATGAGACCACGAAAAGCAATATACATTGCTCTCTGAAAAGTGGCCACGGTATTTATAATCCCAAAAGGCATATTCCTGTAGGCATAAGTACCCCATGGGGTACGAAAAGTGGTTTTTAATTGGTCTGGGGGAGACATGAGGACCTGGTTGTATCCCGAAAAACCATCTAGAAGTGATAGTATTTTGGAACCAGACACCTGCTCAAGAATTTGTTCCATTGGAGGAACAAGATAATTGTCTTTGTCGGATGCTCAGTTCATGTTACAAAAATCGACACAGAGTCAAATTTCGCCACTTTTCTTCCTTACAGGAACCAGATTAGACACCCATTGTGTGTGTCTCACTGGGAAGATTATCTTCACATTCAATAATTTATTCAGTTCCTTCTTGACTGTTGGTTCAACTTAGGGTTCATATTTCTCAGCTTCTGCTGAAAAGGTTGAGTCTGGGGTTTCATGGGGATGATATGTTGTATTATATTAGGGTCAAAAGCTTTCAAATCATTATATGTCCAGGCAAAGACATCCTTGAATTTTCTAAACAAATTTATAAAAGTGGATCATTCTTGCTCAAAGCAGCCCATTCCCATATTGATATATTGTGGATTATCTTTAGTACCTAGATTTACCATTTCATGAGTCAAGGAAGAACTGTTTGTTTTACAATTTACCGATTTTCTGAATTTATCATGCAAATCATAAAACATCTCTAGTCTTACCACAGATTTAGGAATAGAGTTTATCAGATCAGATGTTGATTTGGGATACCTAGGCTCTGATATTACCGTGAAATTGTGGATATTTTCATCGTGAGTGCCTTCATCGATAACTGCACCTTGGAAGGTATCCTCCATATGCAAAAAGTTGATGATCTGTTGATCATTATCAAACACTCTCCAATTAGTGACGTTGTCTGGGATCGATGATCTAAACAATAACTCAATCGAAAATGCATTTGGAGAAAGACCTTCTACGGGAAGAAGTTTAGAAGTGACGTTAGACAATAAATCAACCTCAGAATTTCTTAATCTAGGAATGGAATTGATGTTAAATGCGGAAAAATTGTGGATTAGATTCCATACCTCAGTTTGGTAATTTTCAGGTGTGGTGATAGGCAATGTATCGAATTTCTTACCTGCCTGACCACAATTTCCGAATCATCGAATACCATTAAGTTATTTACGTTCATATCTACAGCTTTTTTGAGTCCTTGCAAAAGTGCCTCGTATTCGGTGGTGTTGTTGGTACATTCAAACTCTAATCGACAGGAGATAAAAGTTTTATTACCTGTCGGGTCGATGAGTACACGTCCTGCACCAGCTCCTTCTTTGGATTTGGATCCATCGAAGTAAAGTGACCATATGTGAGCTTCGTCGGTAGTGTTTGGCACATTCGGTAAATCTACTGACTGAGTACATGTCATGAGCTCCGACTCTTGTTCTGTATCAGTGATGGGGGAGGTTTTGGCAATGAAGTTACCGAAGAAGCTGTTCATTCCCTAAATTTCAAGTGAATTAATGGAAGCAATAAATGGTTCATTAGAATCATTCAAATTTGTCACGGTGTGCTTGAGGCAACGTTCACGGTTAATCCTAATTTTGTTTGGCTTTCCATTTTCTGGTAGCCACAAATGAGACCAATCTGTTGCAAAGTGCCCATGTAGTTGCTCGGACCAATCCGTGCTCAAAAATAAACCATAGACTTCAGGGATGTCAACAACAATGATGTCAATAATCTGGTGAACTTTAGGATTAGAAGATAACCTAATGAGCACATTCTTTAGTTCACCAATTACCTTAACATTCATCCGGTGGAGTTGAATGATTTTAAGATTAGAAAGCTGAGCTTCAACGTTTATTTTTTGGCAAATAGACAAGGGCATCACATTTGATGATGTGCTGGAATCTACCATGCAATTATGTACATTTCTATTGAAAACTTCAAAAGTTAACAAGAAAGGTGGGACATTTTTGCAAGTAATAACAATAGAATTCTGCTGATTTTTAACCATTGTCCCTGAAATTACTTTATCTACATTTGATACAGTTTTTCCAGTGAGATCCCTTTTATTTGGGGGTTTAGGTGTTGTTTTAGCAGGGATCTTTTGAGTTATTTTAGAACTAATTTATGCAATTTTCTTGCTATTCAGATTGATGTTTTTACTATTTTCTGCGATGCTCTGAAGCATTCTCTGCAGAAGAAGAGGTAATTTCAAAAATTCATAAACAAAAATATTATCCCTAAGTTTCTTTAGGTCTTCAATCAAATCATACTCTAAAACTGCGGCTGCTAAATTTTGGTTTGTTTCAGCTTGTTTCAATTGTTTTGGAGGCACATTAGTACTTATTTCGGAAGAGGGTTTACTTTGTGCTTTGCTTCTGGTGTTGTAAGGATGGATAGTTTCAAAATTGGATTGAAAAATACTCTCCGAAAAATGTTCAAAGACATTGGGAGATGACTCCTCTTCTTCAACTACTTCTTCTTCAACCATGTCTTCAGAATTCTCAAGGGGAACTAAGTTATCATGTGCTTCAAGGATAGTTTGCAGAGTGTATTGCAAGCTTTCAAAATTCATACCCTCAAGGGTGGAATTCGGCTGGTTGGGGGGAAAAGGTTTTCTGAAAGGAGGTTTGTAACTTCCTTTGCTCGAAGATGCTTCTTCACCCGATCTCCTCAAGTCTATGACTTTATTCAATAATATTTGGACGACCTTTTGTAAACATTCTAAGTATGAGGCTTTTGATTGGGTTTTGGTTTAGGGAGGCCTAGTAAGAATTTTTATTTTCTTCTTAGAAGATGGGGTTATTTCTGCCTCATTACTAAGATTATCTTTCAAGCTCAAAATATGTTTTTCGATTTGGCTTGCCTCCTCAAAGGCTTCCAGTAACGTTGAATTCTTAGACCTTTTAACCCAAAATGCTATATTATTGTGTAGAGATTTAGTGTAATATGCCACAATAAGGATTTTTGTGAGCATTGAATCAGTGGAGATTCAATTTTTTAACGTGAGGAACCTTTGGTTAAAATCTTTTACTTTCTCCTTATGGTTCATTTTTAATATGGAGAGTTCCATGAATAAGACTTCAGGAGATTTATCATCTATGAACTTCTCTAGGAAACAGGTCTCGAATCTGTCCCAAGATACAATGGTATGAGGTTGTTGGAAAAAATACCATGTAGAGGCATTGCCATCAAACGTGTAAGGAAAAAGTCTACATACTACATCTTCATGTTCTACACTTCGGAGTCTAATGGCTAGCATGAATTTCTTTATGTGATCCTCGATGATTTTCTTAGAATATGGATCGAACTTAGGTAACCATTTCTCTGAGTGTTTTGGTAAAGGGTGTTGGGGTCCAGGTATAGCCACAACATCTTGATCGAGCCATGGTTTGGCGAGATTGTTTTGGTTTTCCATGGGTGTAGGTGGTGTCAGAGGCTGAGATGGTTCAGATGAAGAACTGCCTTCATCAGATGAATCTCCTCCTAAAGAGGATGGAGATGAATGAGGTGGGGAAGGTGGAATACCAGATCCTTCGGCTCCAAGAGTAGGGGTCTGGTCAGGATCTGTGGTATTATATCCTAAAGGATCTAAACGTAGACTAGTGCCTTCAAGTTTCTCTCGGATATCTGAGAAATCTAAAGGTTGATTGAGAGGCCTACTAGGTTGTCTGATACGAGCCAAAGCACTATGTGTCCTTAAGAGTGACTGACAAATGATTTCCTGTACGTCGACCCCTTGAGGGTTTGGTGTTACTAGCTCAATGGGAATATCATGATTTTCGTTCGAGGTAGTTATTGTTTCAAAAGTAACGTTGTTGTCTGAGTGGCTACATGTTACTAGAGGGGAGTGAGTGTGTGGGGATGGAGTTTTGCGACCTCCACGTGCCATCAATTGTATTCAGGTCCTCCTTCTAGAGCCATTTGTTGGCGGGCGAAATTGATCGTCCATCAACTGGAAGAACGAGTTTGGTCTGGGGTTGTATAAATAGCCCAAGTTGTTTGGTGTAAATCGTTCTGACGGGTTTAATGGATCCATTAGCCAATCTAAAAGTCCTAGTAGAAACAAATAAAAGAAATGGAATAACNTATATATATATATATATATATATATATATATATATATATATATATATGTACATATATATAACTTTTGTAGATATATTCAAGCAAAGGATACACAAATATTACTTATATACATCATTTACACTTTGCAAGATTTAATCAAAACTTATGAAATAAAATGCAAAAGTTACTTCTGTTGAGAAGTAGATAAAGAAAGCACATTTAAAACTTTTTTGTTTTCCTTTAAAGATCTAACAAAAAAACTTTGTATTGAATATACTATAAAACATAGATGCATGGGTAGACGAAAGATGAAACATACATTCTAATTTTGTTAATACGTAGATGACAGGAATAAGAAATACAAAAAAGGATAACTTGTCAATGAGTCAGTGAAGTGTATCCAAGCATCAACATGAGTAGAGAACATCCAACTACCACGTTCAAGAGGGAAACCCGCAATGAACCTTATGACTGTTCTAAATAAATCCAGAACATGTGTTGGCAGTTTGGGTTTTAATGGCTGAAGTGGAGACACGAACATAAACCTATGATCTCATAATTATACATGATTACTGTAAGATAAATCTGAAAGTAACGTGTACATTTCATTTTTCAATTAAAATTGAAAGATAAACCCTATCGTTCTAACTGGAAATATTATCACAACATTTATATTTTGAGAAGCAAATTATAGATGGTATTTATAATATAACAATCCTGCATATCACAAATCATTTAATCTAAAGATAGCAGATCTATATATGTAGAAGCATTAACAAAACATAAATGACAACATTATAAACAAGAGACTAAAGCCAAAATGCATGAATGTTGTTTCATTAAGTTTTGGAATCAATCGTCCATCTTTTGCTCACAGCCAAGATGCCCTCTATTACAAAAATATGGAGTATTTAAAGAGTTCATGTAAACTAAAACATCATATCTTCTAAGATAGGATCAGATCTCAAAAGGATCTAAAAGTTACAAAGATAGAGGGTCTAAAAACCACTCAATATCAAACTGGATCTTCAAAATTATAAAAGTTTTTATTTATTTATTTACAAAATAAGACAAAAGAGATGGTTGATTAACGAAGTCCAACAATGCTCCATCTTATGAGATCAGCACAAAATACACCTTATTCTGAAAGAAAAATGAAATGGGCAAATCAGATATTCATATAACTAACAATTTGCAAATTTTATATGAGAATTGACTTGGCTACATAATCTCTCGATTATGTACCCAATCTTATTATTAAAAATAGAAATCTAAATCAATCTAGATTAATTAGAAAAATAACAATAAAATCACAACTAAGATAAAAACCAATCTTACCATTCAACTGATAACCAAATTTGAATCACAAAATCTCAAAGTTGATCACGGCCTTGACACTATCAACGTTTTTTATTATGATATTGCCAGTCCTTTTCAAACATTTTCCTTGTCTTTGTGTGTTGATATTGAGCTCACGGTTTTCATTTGTTAATGAGTCATTTTGAATCGTCAGGGCCTTGATCTTTTCTTGAAGGACAGGGATGTCTGTGTAATACCGACCTATCCAATGTAAACACACTTCAAAATGTACAGCAGGGGAAATCGACTGAGGAGGTGAATGACTGTGTGTTAAAACACTACCACTATCCACTGACGGCCTTTGACTGAGTTTAATTCATGTAAATTCCTTGTTGTTTCTTAGGAACAGTGGGAGGTTATTCACATAATCGAAAGTTTGGCTAAGATCCGGTCTAGAATAATTTGGATCTTCCTCTGCCAGGAATTTTTCAATCTCAGAGTCAGAGCTCTCGTGCATATTGATCGATTTGATCAAGCTCACATGAGCTTTCCATATATTACGTAGGTTCCTCGATATTAGTCTCCCAGTCCTTTTGTTATGAAAGCCTCGCATGTCTTGATTTTTCTTTGACTGTTTAGACGGGTTTCCACTGGTGGATTTTATGTTAAGATTAGGGTCGACAACTTGTTTACTCTCAAGAATTTTAATAATCTTGGAGATGACATCATGTTTCTCACACATAGACTGATCATGCATTGCCCTTTCACAGGGGTTTTCACACAAGAAATCTGGCCTATCACTGGAGGGAATACGAGGCTTCTCTATCATCATCTTATCCATTACTAGGGTTTCTACAGGGTTTCCGGTAATGAAACCATTACGGGCTACGAAACTATCCCAATATTCACCAAGCATTTTCAAATGATGAACTATCAATAATTTAATCAACCCATGGGGAAAAAGGCTTGAATCCAAGATCTGTTTCTTATACCTCTTTGACATTTTATACAGGCTTCTTAATAAGTAAAACGACATGTTTAATTGGAAACCGATAAAATGCATGAGTAGTCTTATGTGGTAAAGGAAGACGAGGTCATAACGACATTCACAAGTAACAAACTTCCTTAACACTGCCAATATACCATTCCATCTAACCTTCAACAGAGATACCAACATACCTTTGTCACAACATTGAATTTTTCGGGAGGTGATGAACAGACTCTAGGGTATTTCATCCACCTTCGAATTTTTAAACCACCTTTGACCAGTGAGAGGAAGCCCTGTTGCTTCACCCAAAAATTCCTTGGTGATCTCCAACTGCATATCACCCACCTTGGCTCAACATTCATCAAATGTGAGGGAAAAATATTGGGCCACTTGTAAGTTATAACCCTAGAATTTCTTGAGAAATATGACCCAACCCTTGCTTTTAAGGTCTCCACTCGCGTCATCATACAACAATAAAGTTTGGGATCCATTCGGCTCAACTCAGACGACGAGGGCCATAAGGGTTTGAACATATGGAAACAGAGGGCGACCAAAATTCACTGTGGTTTTAGATGATAGAGGCAGGAGGGATAAGTCTGAACGGATCCCATGAAAAGAAAATAAGCAGAGAGCTCATTCTATCAAAACAAACATAAGGACATATTGGCTATGGGGTTTAAACACTCCTTGTCATGAATGATTTGAGTACATCCCACTACTCAGACTCTTAACTCGAAATGAGTGACCTGACAACTCTTTTTTTCCAGCCAACACGACGTACAAGACACAATCCCAATGCGTTTAAATCCCATGATACAAAATGGGTACACTCGAATTGAAAAAGCTAGGATATGGATACGTTTTTGATAAACCAAATGTTAAACAAAATTTGGTATATTTTTTAAAATAAATAAGCATACAATCAAATAGCAACTCATCATAGGTGTTTCATTGGTAAATGATAAGCTCATTTAAAATGAAAAAGATGTAATCCCATTGACCCCTTGAAACCAAGCCTTAGATAAAATCAAAATGCAAATTGAGTTTCAATTTTCTTGATTCATGCTTACAGTCATGCATTAAGCATGAAAAAGTGAAATAAAAATGAAATGAAGAATCATAACATCCTTTTTACAACCAACTAGTCACCTTCAAATAGTAATATTTACAAGATGAGGCATAGGCAGCTACAGGAATTGTCATCTGTCACTTTAAGAGCACAAAATATGTAGGGTTGCCAATAGCTATGTGAAGTCCTCATCATGTGATTTATTCTTGTGTTCCAGCAATCTTGGGATTTGTGGTGAAATCCACTACAGCTGTAGCATCTCATGGTGTTACAGTGAACATCAATGTGTCCTACTTGATCACATCTCCAACACCTCATGCTGTTATAAAATCTTCCATTATATCTCATTTCATAAGATCTATATTCAAAAGCTTTGTGACCATATCCATTACATGAATAACAATGCCCATGAAAAATACTTTCATACCTTTTCTTTGGTGTCCCAAGAATAGCTTATTGATGTCTTCCTTGCTTTGTTCTTTTGAAATTTTGTTTGCCTTATGTAGATGGTTGTTTTGCAACATTGTCTTCATTCTTTGATGGACTTACCTCATGCTTCTTTGAGGTTCTTGCTTCAGCATGTGTAGCTTATCCTTTGTATCCAAGACCTGATTTATCATATGGTGATCTTTGACTTTCCAAGATCTCATCCAATATTAGTGATCTATTCAAGAATTTATTTGATTTCTCCACTTTCTTTCTTAGATCAACAATTCCAGCTTCTAACTTACAACATGACTCTTCCTTTTATTTTATTTGATTCTTCAATAGTTCTTCTATTCTTTTGGATTCTTCAATTTGGGTCTTGAGATGGACAATGATTTCAAAACTTTTGCTAATATCATCATCTACATTCATATCTTCTTTTCCATTCTTTAGTCTTGTGATGTCTTCTTCCTTTTCTTATAATTGAGTCTTATTGCTCTCTTCTTGTTCTTTGAGCATTTCCTTTAATTTTAAGATGTTCCTTAGACTCCTCCAAAGAAACTTCTTAGTATTATCCGAAAGATAGTTATAGTCTATATAATAATGATCACTACTATATCTATATAAACCCTCTTCAACTTCCTTTTGAAGTTTTAATAGATTTTCTTCTTTTCTTTTCATGGGGTAATTACCATCAAACTTTACACAAACTGTTTCTAGATCTTCTTCTTCACTTGTAGAGAAAAATTCATCATC
>ML817076.1:0-15226 GCA_009831015.1 Picea engelmannii | reverse complement strand
TTCTTAACTATCCTTTCTAACCATTCAGTCAAAATTATCGGAAATTCACCAAAGAAGATTTCATGAAGATTTGTGAACACATACCTTTGCAACCATTGTTTGTCATTGAGCCGTGGTTTCCTGTTATATTCTATGGAAAATTATCATTGCTTCCTCTCTAGCCATTTAGTGATCTCTTCCTTATTCATCCTCCAAAACATTCCCCTCAATTACAAATCTGGTCTCGACAACGGAACCATTTGTTGGCACGCAATGGGAAGACCCAGGGTTAATAATCAATACACCAACAAAACCATTAGACATTGTTCCTTTTGTCATCACCTAGAAGTAATTGAGGTCTCACTCAAGGCATCTAGAGGGATTGTAGGAACCAATGTTCTACGGTGATGAGGGGAAGTGAGGCATTGAACATGTTCTTACTAACCATCTACTCATGTGTGCAATTTCCATTAGTTAATACTTACTTATCATGTGACATACTTTGTGTGCAACATTACTTTACTTTATATTCATTCATTTACCAGTTACTTTAATGTGCGACGTTATAAAAACATATATGACTAGCACATTCATCATACTTAACCATTCATCAATATTTCACAGTGATAGTAAACATCATAACATACACATCATGACACAAGAGTTTAACATGGTTCACCCAACTTGGGCTACGTCCACAATGATCAGATTCATATATTATTCATTGATAATATACTTAGATCTATGCACTATGCTACAAACTATGCAATAGTAACATTACCCAAACCTACCTAGTCGTTTTTTTGCAGTGCAAGCATCACTCCTAAATCATACTTGAAAAATTCTTCCAATGCTCGACTCAACTTACCCAAAAATCACTAAGAAATTATCATCTGTTGAATCCCCTATATACCCTGACCCTTTACATATTTATACATCAAAATGGGGCTAATCCCGTTACAATGTAGATGGAATGCCCCAAAATCCCAAAAGTTTATAATTGCTTTTCTCCTTTTGTGCGATGCTCCATCGCACTTCCTCCTGCCGCATGATTTGACTCCTTAAATTCCACTCTTGTCATGTGCTCTGGTCTATCTTCTAACTTCCTTTTATTATTTTACTTATTCTAGCACATATCCAAAAACTTAACCAAAATTCCTATCCAACAACAGGTAATGCTAGCATGTATGCAACTAGGCATATCTTTTCTAATATTTCAAAAGGCCCAAAATATCTTGCTGTCAATTTTGGGAAACTTCCTAATATTAGAGAACTTATTTTCTCCTTCACTTTTAAGAACACATATTCTCCCACTTTAAAATCTCTAAACACTCTATTATTGTATACATAACATTTTTTCCTATCCTTTGAAGCCTTTAAATTCTACTTGATCTTTTTCATTTTCTCTTCCATTTCTTTCAACAAATTTGGCCCAACAACCCCTTTGTCTATTGGATTATCCCAAATCATTGGATTTTTACACTTTCTTCCATACAATGCTTCAAATAGACTCATTTTTAATGAGGCCTGATATCCATTATTGTAAGCAAATTCCACTAAGTGGATATAATCCTCCCACTTTGATGGTTGATCCATCACATGCATTCTGAGCATGTATTCAATTATTTTGTTAGTCCTCTCTATTTTCTCATTTGAAACTGGTTGATACATTGTACTGAGATTTATATTTGTCCCAAAACCTTTGAGCAAACCTTTCCAAAAATTGGAAGTAAACTTTGGATCTCTATTTGAAATTATTTCCTTAGGCACTCCATGTAGCCTAGTAACTTATTTCAAGTAACATTTTGCAATATTTGTTTCCTTGTGTGTTGTCTTCACTTGAATAAAATGCACTTCCTTAGTCAATTTATCCATCACCACCATGATGGAATCATGCTACTTCACTATTCTAAGCAACTTTGTAATAAAATCCATTGTAACAACTTCCCACTTCCATTTTGGAATGGGCAATGGTTGTAGCATCCCCATTGGATGTTTATGCTCAATATTCACTTTCTGGAACTCTAGACATATGGCTATGTAATTAGCCACTTCTTTCTTCATTCCTATCCAAAAATATTGACTTCTTACAACTGAAATTGTCTTTTTATATCTTGGTTGCCTAACATATGGTACATTGTGCATTTCCTTCAACACTACATTTTTCATCTCACTGGAATTTGGCACATATACTTTTCCTTTGTACATGAGAATTCCATCTTATTTCAACTCATAATAATTAAATTTGTGCTGAAATTTTCTTTGCTATAATTTTTCTTTTATGCTCAAATATTGTTAATCCAAATGTGTTGCTGCAATAATTTTATCTTTTAGATCAATCTTGTACATGGTGATGGATCCAATATGCACTTTATGAGCTCTCTTGTTGAGTCCATCAACCACTTGATTTTCCTTTCATTTGATGTTCTTAATCTCAAATTCATACTCAGAAATTCAAGCCATCTAGTTTGTTTGGAATTTAATGTTGGTTGTCCAAACAAATATTTCAGACCACAGTGTTATGTCCTTAGCTCAAATTTATTCCCCATAAGGAAATGTCTCCAAATTTTAAGTGCATGTACAATTGCTACTAATTCTATATCGTGGGTACCATAATTCCTCCCATGATCCTTTAAGTTTTTAGACTCATAGCATACCACATGATGTTTTTGACTAAGAAATCCACCAAGCCCTTCCTTGCATGCATCAGTGCACACAAAAAAATCTTCATCTGGATCTACAATCTTCAATATTGGCACACTTGTTAAAATGTCTTTCAATTGCTGAAATCTTTCTTCACACTTGGAAATCCATTCAAATTTCACTCCCTTCTTTTGTAAAGAAGTGATTAGACTTAAAATCTTTGAAAATCCTTTTATGAATCTTCGGTAATAACCGACAAGACCCATGAATGATATGACCTCTGTCACATTCTTTGGTGTTTGGCATCATCTAATACACTTTATCTTCTCAGGATCCATTACTATCCCTTTTGATGAAATTATATGTCCCAAGTAGTGGATCTTCTTTTGATAAAAGATGCACTTACTTATATTAGTATACAATTTATGCTCTCTTAAAAATTGCAACACCATTCTCAAATATTGCTCATGTTCCTCTTCTTAATTAGAGTATATGAGTATATAATCTAGGAACACAATTACAAACCTATCCAAGTATTCGTGAACACTCCATTCATCAAGCACATGAAAGAAAGTAGGGAATTTGATAGTCCAAAAGGAACTACCATGAATTCATAATGCCCATATATTGTTTTGAATGTTCTCTTATTGATGTCTTCTTCTTTTATCCTCACTTGATGATAGCCTAATCTCAAGTAAATATTGTAAAATGTTCTTGCACCTTTCAGTTGTTGGAGTTACTTCACACACACCTAGGATTTATTTTTCCTAAGGTTTTTCTTCTTTATTAGTCATAATTAGTCATTATCTAGTCTCCTATATTTTAGGGGAGAATATTCCACCTGGAGAATATTCTCTTTCAGTTGACACTTTAGTTTGACTAGTTGAGTTGAGTTTAGATGTTGCATTGGTTTTGTCACCATGAAACATTGGGATCATCACCATGCTAATGCGCACTTGCCTTGGGATCATCACCAAACTGGCGTATTACCCTTGATTTACTGAGTTAACTCCTCACTACTCTCTATTCAGTCAATTAACTGAATACTAGTTGACTAGTTAAATCAACTAGGTGGCAGTTCACTCTTGTAACTACCTGAGAGACTAGACTAGGTGACAGTTCACTCCCATAACTACTGGTGTGTGTCCAAATCACTCTAGACCACCACTATGGTGCATTAGTTTCTCATGTATACTATATCTATTTTAAATTATTCACTCTTTGAGTGTGGAATACGGTTAATGAGAATTCTTCCATTCTTTTTCTCTTGCTTCTTCTTTCTCAATTTCTCTCTACAAATGTGTGTGGTATTTTATAGCTAGATATATTTTGTGTAGGTTCAACACATTTACATGGTATTAGAGCCGACGGACTGGTAAGAAAAAGCTACACCAAATTATTTTTGCAGGTATTGAAGATTGAAGAATGCAGAAAAAATGGAATTTATGTTTTACTCACCGATAATACTTATCACGCCTCATAACTATTTGGAGTGGAAGCCAAAGATTCTAATTCTTATCAGAAGTAGAGGCTTATAACAAATAACCATGGAAACATAAGTAGAGCCCGATTCTACTGATGAGAAAAATTACTTTCTCAATAGACAAGATATGGCCATAAGATTTATCTTCTTGTCTATCTCTCCAGAAATTCTCCACCAAGTATATGATGACTCACAAGAATCAAATCCAAATGAATTATGGACCATATTAGAGGTTATATTTGGGAATAAAGAATATTGTGAAGATTTCATGCAGGAGGTTGAACAGATAGATCCAGAAGAGAAGCCATCAGAAGATCAAGCCTCTTATTATGAAGAGTCTTCTGCAAAAGTATTTTCACAAATTTGTATTCCATTAATTGAAGATGATGTCTACTCCATTTCAGATTTGTTTTCTGAAATTCATGTGGAAGATATATGGCATGCATCTCAGGAGTTACCTGTAGACACTTTTCCATGCACAATGCATGCATCTTAGGAGACAAAAAGGGAGCTGCACACATCAGACTCAATTCTGATATTTTCTGATCACAATTTGCAGAATTTTTTTTTGGATATTTGAATTCCTCTTGGGAAAATATCCAATTTCAAAAAAACAATCATCTGAAATGGAGTCCGGGAAGTGAAGTTATGATCATTTTAAAATCAACAAAATTTCAGCATTTTTTTGGAAACAGCCGCACGGTTTTCAAAATTTCATCCAAACTTTATTTGGATATTTTTCATTACAAGAAGATAAAGTGGATATGTGTGGACATCTGAATGGTGCATATACTTCATAAAATCCGTGAAGACATCTACATCTTCAACAAAATCTTCAATGAGCACAAACTTGCACAGTTGCGAGGTCTTCTTGGAGTGAAGGACAAGGTTGCTTAGCAACTGCTTTTGTTCCTTCTCATTTTTTTATTTATTTTTTACATTGTAATTTGAGGGGGGGATTTTCCCATGAGGTTTTCCCTCTTTCATCATTTATTTCAGTGTATCTTTTGTATTTGGGTACCTAACATGGCCTCGTTGGCGGGACCCATTCTTTATTTTCACCATAGTGATGTTCAGGGGGGGTGTTGGAGTTACTTTACAAACACCTAGAATTTATTTTTCCTAAGGTTTTTTCTTGTTTATTAGTCATAATTAGTCATTATCCAGTCTCCTATATTTTAGGAGAGAATATTCCACCTAGAGAATATTCTCTTTCAGTTGACACTTCAGTTTGACTAGTTGAGTTGAGTTTAGATGTTGCATTGGTTTTGTCATCATGCAACATTGGGATCATCACCATGCTAATGCGCACTTGACTTGGGATCATCACCAGACTGGCACATTACCCTTGATTTCCTAAGTTAACTCCTCACTACTCTCTGTTCAGTTAGTTAACTGAAGACTAGTTGACTAGTTAACTCAACTATGTGGCAGTTCACTCTTGTAACTGCCTGAGAGACTAGACTAGGTGGCAGTTCACTTCCGTAATTGTTGGTGTGTGTCAATATTACTCTAGACCACCACTATGGCACATTAGTTACTCATGTATCCTATATCTATTGTAAATTATTCACTCTTTGAGTGTGAAATATGGTTAATGAGAATTCTTCCATTCTTTCTCTCTTTCTTCTTCTTTCTCAATTTCTCTCTACAAATGTGTGTGGTATTTTCTAGCTAGATCTATTATGTGCAGGTTCAACACATTTACATTAGTTGATCAAACAAATCATCAATTCTTGGAAAATACATTTTTTCTTTATTCTGACCTTATTTAGTTATCTGAAATCAATACACATCCTTAAGGTTCCATCTTTCTTCTTTACGAACAACATTGTGTCTCCCCGAGGTGACAAAATTTGGCATATATACCACTTATTTAATAATTCTTCAAGTTGCATATGCAACTCTTTCAATTCTAGTGTGCCCATTCTGTATGATGTCTTGGACATTGGGGCAGCTCCTRGCACCAAATAAATAGATAAATCAATGCCTCTCTTTGGTGGTAATCCTGGGATTTCCCRAAATACATTTTCAAAATCCATTAAGACCAGATGGTATTCAATGMTTTCCACTTTATCATTCACCRACTCTTCCATATGGGATGCAAAAATATTACATCTCTTCCTAAAACTCTTTTTCAACTACATAGTTGAAATCTCTCTAAAAACTACCGCTCTTAGAATGCCTTGAACCTTTCCTTTTTCCCCTTCTTCATCAAGACATGTAATTGTCGTGTTGTAATTTTCTAGGACAACATGATGTTTTTCCAACCAATCCATGCTAATTAGATAGTCATATGAACCCAATGGTATGATGTTCACATCTACCTTTATGTTGAGTCCATTCATGTCTATTTGAAAATATTTAACTAACACATTGATCTTTCTCTTAGCCTCTGTGGATAATTGAACTAACCAAGATTTCTTATGATTACTTGTTTTCTAGTTAAATATTTCAACAATGTTAGATTTTATGTAACTATAGATATCTTTAGAATCAATTAAAATTGCTATGGGTTGTTTATGAATATTACCTTCCACATTGATCTTTCTCTTATCCCCTGTGGATAATTGAACTAACCAAGATTCCTTATGATTACTTGTTTTCTAGTTAAATCTTTCAACAATGTTATATTTTATGTAACTATAGATAGCTTTAGAATCAATTAAAATTGCTATGGGTTGTTTATGAATCTTACCTTCCACTTTGATCATGGGAGATTGATATTCAACTTGCTTGTTTTCCAAGGATGCATAAATCCTTGGCATGTTCCCTCCCATGTCTTCAAATATCTCATTCTCTTGAATGTTATCGACAGTCCTCATTCTTTCTCCTTTGTGAGGGAAATCCCTATATAAGCGATTTCCCTCACATTCTCAACATTGCACGGGTTGTTGTCTTGGCCTTTTCCCAAATGAATATACATTATTTTGCACATTTTGGGTTGATTACCTTCTTGATTCACTTGGGAATTGTTTTTGAAAAAGGGTGGATTAAAACCTTTCTTCCTTTGATCCTTTTTCCTTCATCTTATAATTTCAAGATTTTTGGAAAACTAGCCTTCCTCTGTTGACGCAGTCCCTGACCCTCAGGTCAGAATCCGCTACAGGATCGATTTTCTACCGGATCCGCAGTGAAAGAAATGGTTCTCTCGACCTTCTTTGGGACCTCAAGAACCCAATCCATAGGTCCTTCCTTGAAAACCCCACCCTCACAAACATGCATTAGGTGCAAGTTTTTCCTTCCCACAGTCACCGAATATGACCTTTGGTATTTTCCCGAAAAGTAATTTCGAGTTTCAGGACTTCCTGAGCCCTGATTTTGAGAACCTCTACCTCCTCGATTCCCCAATATATGAAATGTCAAAATGTCGAAATGGCACTCAATGGTGATTATCCCCCTGGGCCATATCTTTGGCCCATGTGACCACTCTTCATATGACCGCAGTCTTCTTCGGAACTTTCGACTCCATGAGCCCTGACTCTTAGTCTTTGGGATCCCCGAAATGATGAATCCCGATATTTTGAAATTCCACTCACCGGCTTTCTCTTCCAGGGGTTACTTTTCCCCAGCTCTTTGCATTTCGTGATTTCGGAGTTTCAATTGCCGAAGTGCTCAGATTCCTTGTCCTCAGGATTTTCCGAAATCCTGATACTCAGTATGCCAAAATCTAACTCGGCGCTACTCTTACTCGCAACCGCTTTCGGGAATTCACATTTCGTGACTCTGTGAATCCTGCTGCCAAGATCCTTGGCCTCTTATACTCCGGGTATCCGAAATACCAAAGTACCAAAATTCTGAAACTCTGGTCCTCCTTCTCCTGAGCAAGATCAACGGCTATGAGCATCCCTGATCCAATGGCTCATATCCTTTTAGGATCTCATGGGTCAAGAGTTCCAAACTCTCACCCCTACATCTTCCCGTAGCTAAAATATCGAAATGCCCTTTTGGGGATTTCCTCGAAATCTCAACTGTGTGCACTTTTTCGGGACTTCGGGATTCGCGATTACGCAAATCCTCCACGACCAAACCTTGATCCTTCAACTTCCCAGTATCTGAAACCTCAATGTGTTCAGATCTCTGCCACGTGTCCTCTGAAATGGATGGTCCCGATGCTTTTCGGTCTTCGGGACTCTGTGACCCCAACGACATTATTCTCTGGTCTTCCGAACTTCTGGTGTCTAATTACCTGGTAGTTCCCCGATCTTCGCCACGTGTCCTCCACAGATGGACGGCCCTGATCGTTTCAGGACTTCGCAAGTCGCGAAGCCAAAAAGACTCCTCTGCTCCTTCACCTCCAAATTTTTGAATCCATGAAATGAAAGGATCTCACGACACTTGTTCTTCTTAGATGGATGACTCAGATACCTTCGGGACTTTGGGACCCGTGATTCCTAATCTCGGGTCCTCTGTCCTCTGAACCTACGAATTCCCAAAGTCCGAAATCCCAATACCTCTACCCTATCGGGACTTTTCGTATTTCTCTTCTCTGCACGAGAGGATTAAACCTTGTTCTTCTTTCGATAGATCTAACGGTTATCGACTGTCTGAGCAAGATCTGATGGTCTATATCTTATCTTATCCTATGCGCTATCCTATTTCTATTTGAATGTGAAAACTTCAATGGTCCATATCTTCCCTTCAACTTGATCTGATGGCAGTTGTGCTCTCCCCTTGAGCTTGCGCTTTCTTCCCAATATTTGGAAGATTTTCCAGATTCCAAAGGATTCAACCTTTGCTTTTCCTCTGCGAGCTCTACACCATTGGGTCTCGCCTGAGTTCTCAAAGACGTTGTCCCTCTTGAGCTTTTGGGATTCTAAACTCTCCAAAGAGTTCCTTGGCCTCTGCAACTTCTGCAGCTATGGCTCTGTGCATGAAAGCACTACTCCTCCTGAGCTTCTCTCCTTGAGTCCTCAAAGGATTCTTCGACTTTTGTGCTCCTTATAGAGTCTTTGCATGCATGAAGGTTCTATCTCTTCTGACCTTTTCTTGTAGCTTCAACCTCTAAGGAATTAATCCTTTTTCCTTCTCTTTCAGATGGAGAATCTGATGCCCTCCTGGCACTCCTTTGCTCAAGCAAACCTCTTGCTGAGTCTGCAGGGTGTTTAGCAACATTGTGAAGATCCTTCCTTGGACTCTTCTTCTATTCTATAACTCAAAAGAGTCCTTTCCTTCTGTGTTCTATCTACACACTGACTCGATGCCCTCCTGGAAGAGTTTCCCCAGAGTTCTCTCAGTGACTCTGTTTTCTTCTTGAACTCACAATGGAGTTCCTCCTCAATGCAACCCGTGCATCTACTCAATGCCCACTTGCCAGAGTTCTTGCAGAATCCCACAGCGATTCTATCTTCCACTGTGTCTTCCTCTACACAATCTTGCCTCTAAGGTATTCAGCAACCTTGAGGTCTTCCTCTGAGTCAATGATTTCAGTTGGTGTGCCCTCCCAACACTTCCTTGTCCAAATTCCGCAAAATTGGAAGTGCTCTCTAAGCACTGACTACGAGAACCTGCAGTGTTCTATCACACCCTCTTAGAATGAAGCCTCAAAGAAATCCAACCTGAAATCAAAGAACTCTACAGACAGCAGAACCTATCTGTCCCTGTAAACACACATCTACAACATACATTTACAGCATAAATAGAACACACATAGACATTCACACAACATAGACAATATGCAGGAAAAATTTCTCTAGTTTGTATTAATATCAAATGCCTCATTTACAAGGTGTTCCTGAGCTTAGACTTTGACAGAGTCTTGAATCCTTCTCTCTGCTCTCCCCTCTATTCTCAAAACAAGATGCTCTAAATGTTTTACATGAGGGGCTCTTTGAGCTCTTCCCTCCATCTCATCTACCCTATTCAATTACATTAACTCTAAAATTGAATGGGTTGTCTAGTCCAGAATCAGAGCTAGATCCAACCTTACAACCATTAAGGCTATCTACATCTAAAGCCTGCGTATATGCATGGACTCATGGCTCTAACATCCTTACAAGCATTTAAATATATTCAAATTCAAAATTTGAAATGAGGGTTGTGCCTCTCTTCCTTCATCGAATGTGTGTGTTAATGTGCCTCGCTCAGCTGGTGCGTGATGACATGGAGTGATGCTTCTGCATCATACTCCTCTGCTACAAAAATCACGAGCTTCCCATCTCGGCTATTGAAATCCTCCTAGATCCCAAACAATTCTTTGGAGCTTTTTATCTACTCCATTTATCTGCTGCTGTTGCTGCTGCTTTTTTGCCCAGTCTTTCCTTGATGGAAGTCTCTGTTGATATCAACATCAGCCTTCTGATGTCTTCTACCACTTTGTCCAACTGTTGCAATGGCTGGCTCTATCCATGTAGTCTCCTCGACTGCATTTTCTTTCTGCAAATGGGCATATCACCATGATCTCCCATGCTATCCTCTTCATCCTCTGTGGCACTAAGTGTCCACTCTGCTGCAAAGTTCATCTTTGCAATTATATCACTGAGTTGCTGCTCATCTTCTTCATCTGACAGTGTTGCCACTGCCATCTCTCTCGCTGGTATGTCTCCAACTTCTTCCAATTGCTCCTCATCTTGGAAATCTCCTCCATCAGTTTCCAACCTCATCTTTTGGATGTGCATGCTCTGCACCTCTACCCTTCTCTCCAGGGTTTCAATCTGCTCCCACAGATCAACAAAGCTCATGTTGTTTTCTTCTTCTTTTTCTTTTGCTTCTGCAAGCTTCAATGTTGCAGTCTTTTCAGCTTCCTGGATGAAAATATTGAGCCATTCCTTGGAATGCTCATCTCCTTCTTTTGCTTGGGTAGCCTCTGATGTCTGCTCCATTTCTCGAATAGTCACAGATGGCTGTATTTTCCCTATTGTTGCATCTGCAACATAGACTCTTTCCTCAAATGGGCTCAATGGCAGGAATATCTCAATCCCTCCAATGATCATAATGCTCTTCTGATCTTCATTCTCTGTCAGCTGTATCTGCTGATATGAACTCAACTCTGAGCTCATCTTCTCTCCCTTGCCCTCCTGGCAATATGGAATTTCTCTGATGCCCTCTTGGCAGTCTATGAGATCCTTGGATCCCATCTCATTTCCCTCTTGGCAATATGAAATTCCCTGGATGTCCTCTTGACAATCTATGAGATCCCGCAGTGATCTCATCTCATTTCCCTCTTGGAAATTGGGAAATTATGTTCTGCCCTCTTGGTAGTCCTCGAGATCTTCAGCTGATCTCATGTCATCCTCAACATCACTGATATTTCTCCCAGCCTCTGGTTCACACACCTAAACCATCTCCTCTGGTCTGTTGAGGTTTTCAGCATGCCTCAACCATCACTTTAACAGCCTCTGCTGTCTTCTGGCCACCAATTCCCTGACTAGCCATTTTACCTTTGTCTTCATGGGCCATTCATACACCCATATCGACTTTGTATCCTGTTGCACCCATAGTGAAATATCATCCATCCTTGCCCTGATCTTGGAAAGTTTTGTATCCCTTGCAGAGTTCTCCTCCTACTGGTGGTTCTTCTTTCCACCGCGTGCATGACCTTCAGTAGTCATTCTGCCCACTGTCTATCTGTCCTCCTGACAGATCTGTTGCTATCACTCAACAACCCTAAGTGCTTCCAGCCTTCATTTACAGTCCTCCTGACTGGTTCCTTTGACTGATGCCTACCTGCAACAATCACCACAGAGCATATTCAACACTCTGTCTTCCTTTGCCTGTCTCTGCAAGCTGACTCTGATACCAAGCAGATGTGTACCATAGTATTCTCTTTCGCTTCTCTTCTCTGCCTCCTTCCGTCTGCAGTATACAAACAGAAAAACATCTCTGATACCAAAAATGATGCAGTCCCCGACCCTCGGGTCAGAATCTACTACAGGATCGATTTTCTACCGGATCCACAGTGAAAGAAATGGTTCTCTTGGCCTTCTTTGAGACCTCACAAACCTGATCCAAAGGTCCTTCCTTGAAAATCCCACCCGCACAAACATGCATCAGGTGCGATTTTTCCTTCCCACGGTCACCGAATATGACCTTCAGTCTTTTCCCAAAAAGTAATTTCAGGTTTCGGGACTTCCTGAGCCCTGATGTCGAGAACCTCTACCTTCTCAATTCCCGAATCTCCAAAATGCCAGAATGTCGAAATGGAACTCAACAACGATTATCCCCCTGGGCCATATCTTTGGTCCATGTGACCACTCTTCATATGACCACAGTATTCTTCGGAACTTTCGACTCCATGAGCCTCGACTCTTAGTCTTCGGGATCCCCGAAATGCCGAATCTAGGTATTTCGAAATGTCGCTCCCCGACTTTCTCCTCCAAGGGTTACTTTTCCCTGGCTCTTCGCATTTCACAATTTCTAAGTTTCAATTACCGAAGTGCTCGGATTCCTTGTCCTCCGGATTTTCCGAAATCCTGATACCCGGTATGTCGAAATCTGACCTGGTGCTACTCTTACTCGCAACCGCTTTCGGGAATTCACATTTCGCGACTCCATGAATCCTTCTGCCAAGATCCTTGGCCTCTCATACTCTCGGTATCTGAAATATCGAAGTACCGAAATCTCGAAACTTTGCTCCTCCTTCTCCTAAGCAATATCAACGGCTGTGAGAATCCCTGATCCAATGGCTCAGATCCTTTCAGGATCTCGTGGGTCAATAGTTCTGAACTCTCACCCCTGCATCTTCCGGTAGCCGAAATACCGAAATGCCCTTTCGGGGATTTCCCCGAAATCTCAACTGTGTGCACTTTTTCGGGACTTCGGGATTCACGATTTCGTGAATTCTCCATGACCAAACCTTGATCCTTCAATTTCCCAGTATCCGAAACCCCGATGTGTTCGGATCTCTGCCACGTGTCCTCTGAAATGGACGGTCCCAATGCTTTTAGGTATTCGGGACTCCGTGACCCTAACGACACTATTCTATGGTCTTCCAAACTCCCAGTGTCCGATTACCTAGTAGTTCCCCGATATTCGCCACGTGTCCTCCACAGATGGATGGCCCTGATCGTTTCGGGACTTCACAAGTCGCGAAGCTGAAAAGACTCCTCCACTCCTTCACCTCCAAATGTCTGAATCCCTGAAATGAAAGGATCTCGGGACACCTATCCTTCTTATATGGACGGCTCAGATACCTTCGGGACTTTGGGACCCATGAGTCCTAATCTACGGTCCTCTGTCCTCTGAACCTTCGAATTCCCGAAGTCTGAAATCCCGATACCTCTACCCAGTCGGGACTTTTCGGATTTCTTTGCTCTACGTGTGAGGATTAAACCTCGTGATTCTTTCGATAGATCCGATGGCTATTGGTTGTCTGAGCAAGATCCGACGGTCTATATCTTCTCTTCTCCTGTGCGCTCTCCTGCTAGTATTTGAATGTGAAAACTTCAATAGTCCAGATCTTCCCTTCGGCCTGATTTGACGGCAGTTATGCTCTCCCCTTGAGCTTGCGCTTTCTTCCCAATATTTGGAAGATTTTCCAAATTCCAAAGGCTTTGACCTTTGCTTTTCCTCTGCAATCTCTACACCATTGGGTCTCGCCTACGTTCTCAAAGACGTTGTCCCTCCTGATCTTTTGGGATTCTAAACTCTCCAAAGAGTTCCTTGGCCTCTGCAACTTCTATAGTTATGGCTCTGTGCATGAAAGCACTACTCCTCCTGAGCTTCTCTCCTTGGATCCTCAAAGGATTCTTCAACTTTTTTGCTCCTTGCAGAGTCTTTACACGCACGAATGTGCTATCTCTTCTAAGATTTTCCTGTAGCTTCAACCTCTAAGGAATTAATCATTTTTCCTTCTCTTTTAGATGGAAAATTTGATGCCCTCCTGTAATGCCTTTGCTCAAGAAAACCTCTTGCTAAGTCTATAGGGTGTTCAACAACCCTATGAAGATCCTTCCTTGGACTCTTCTTCTATTCCAGAACTCAAAAGAATCCTTTCCTTCTGTGTTCTATCTGCACACTGATTCGATGCCCTCCTAGCAGAGTTTCCCCAGAGTTCTTTCAGTGACTATGGTTTCTTCTTGAACTCACAATGGAGTTCCTCCTCAATGCAACCCATGCATCTACTCAATGCCCACCTGGCAGATTTCTTGCAGAATCCCTCAGCGATTCTATCTTCCACTGTGTCTTCCTCTACATAGGCTTGCCTCCAAGGAATATAACAACCTTGAGGTCTTCCTCTGAGTCAATGATTTCAGTTGGTGTGCCCTCCTAGCACTTCCTTGTCTAGATTCCGTAGAATTGGAAGTTCTCTCTAAGCACTGACTATCAGAACCCGTAGTGTTCTATCACACCCTCTTAGCATGAAGCCTCAAAGAACTCCAACCTGAAATCAAAGAACTCTACAGACAGAAGAACCTATCTGTCCCTATAAACGCACATCTACAACATACATTCACAGCATAAATAGAACACACATAGACATTCACACAACACAGACAATATGTAGGAAAAAATGCTCTGGTTTGTATTAATATCAAATGCCTCCTTTACAAGGTGTTCCTGAGCTCAGACATTGATAGAGTCTCGACTCCTTCTCTTTGCTCTCCCCTCTATTCTCAAAACAAGATGCTCTAAATTTTTTACATGAGGGGATCTTTGAGCTCTTCCCTCCATCTCACCTACCCTATTCAATTACATTAACTCTAAAATTGAATGGGTTGTCTAGTCCAGAATCGGAGCTAGATCTAGCCTTACAACCATTAAGTCTATCTACATCTAAAGCCTACGTATATGCACGGCCTCATGGTTCTAACATCCTTACAGGCATTTAAATATATTCAAATTCAAAATTTGAAATGAGGGTTGTGCCTGTCTTCCTTCATCGAATGTGTATGCTGATGTGCCTCACTTGGATGGCGTGTGATGACATGGAGTGATGCTCCTACATCATCTACTCTGATCATAAAGATTCTTGGATATCCTTATGGATTCCTCCAAATTTTTTGGATTATCATACTATATATTGTCACTGTAGAAGGAGAGTTGTTGATTAAGGTTGGTTGTCATTGATGTCAACCCTTGAAGAAAGACCCATAGCACAAAGTTTTGGGTAATGGACCCAATAGTGTTTGATGTAAATATGACTCATTATTGTTTTGTCATGGTTGATAAGAAGTAAATATG
>ML817075.1:101987-119369 GCA_009831015.1 Picea engelmannii | reverse complement strand
ATACCATATGTAATGTACCTCAAATTCACTAAAAAAAATAAAAATCTATGACATAATTCAATTTCATTTAAGCTTAGAATTTAAGAGAAGGTAAGATTCATTTTTGTCCATAATGACATTATTACACCAGTCTAGTTTACTTTGAACTGAAAAGCTTATGTGGATAAATTATGTCCATAATTCTATCACTTCCCTTAGCTCTCTAACTACTCCAACATACTTATATGTGTATAGGCAATATCTAAACTTAGGTCGAAGGAACCTTTGAGGTTTAGAGAGTTAAAGCTCAGGGTTGTGCCCAACTACCATTAGATCAAAAGGATCTGGGAACATAGAGTTTAAACTCTGAGAGGTCGCGTAGGAGAGCAGCTGAAATGAACGGTGGAGACACTTCGGGGAGAAGTACTGAATTTGTTAGACACTTCATTGGATCTTGCAGAGAAGTGAGGATATTAAGGCCGAGTGTCTTCCAACACTCTAAGGCATTGAATTTCACTATTTTGGAGTTTGGGGTTTGGAGCAGCAGGTGATTATGGAGTCGTTACATCGTGAAATACCGGTTCGTGAAATCACGCTAGCCATCAGATCTGGTGCACAGTGGCATTAGAGTCGCTGGATTAAGACACGTGCATGGGGTTCAGTCTCTGGGAGGTGAACAAGAAAAAGGATCTGGACCGTCAGATCTAGCACCAAGGTCCAATGTCCGTCAATCCGGAAGGAGGTGTGAGGGGTTTAATCCCTGGGAAGCTGCATAGAAGAGTAGAACGAACGACAAAAACTTTGAGACAGAAGTGTCAATTTGTTGTGAGCCATGAGATCTAGAAAAGGTGTGCGAGGTTTAAACCTCGTAATAGCAGAAGGAAGATGTCTCGTCAAGTCCCGAAAGCATCGGGACCGTCCATTTTGGAGGACAGTTGTCAAAGATCCAAGCCCACTAGGGATTTGGACACTGGGAGTTTGAGGAGAAGGAGTCGTGAGACAAGAATTCCTGGCTCACAAAATTGCGAAACGATCGACACCATTCAACAAGGAGGACACGTGGTGAGTGGTAAATGTTCAAGGAAAATCTCAAAAGGTTGTGGGTCGTCGATCCAGCGGGATCGTGGTCAACGGTTCAAGAGTACTCTGGACCATTGATCTCTTCAGGGGGATATTTTGACATTTTGGGGTCTGGGAGTTCGAAGGACCTAGAATCGTTGCAGCTAGAATCGTGAAATCATGAATCATAAAACCCCAAAAGAATTCGGAGGAACAGCACCAGGTCACAGAGTGGTGGTCACGTGGATGGAGGCTAACAAGTGATCCAAAAATGTTAAGCCTTTTTCGGTGTTTCGGCGACCGAGAGTTGGAAGGACAAGAAGTCTAGGAGAGCTTGCAAGCAGGAGTCCCGAAACCCCGAAACGTGAAAGGTGTGTGTTGGTTCAGAATAGAGAAGAACACCGAAAAGGGGGCGTGCACGCATATTTTCTAAAATGGAATTCAACCATCATCATGGATAGTTATTTTGACTCGATTCCTTCATTGGATATTATTTCGATTTTGCATACTGCTTATCTTTTGAATTCGAGAAACTTTACTAAGGTTTAGTTAGGATGTTGTTCTCTACTGTATTTCTGTATTTGTTGCCTGTACAATCTGAAATTTTATGCATTGCATAGAATTTATGTATTTCCAAAGGCCCATATCTTTTGAATCACATCTCAACAAAAAAAAGGGGGCTCCAAAATATTAAACTATTGTATAGGTATCAAGAAATATACAAATTTATGCATATAATCCTATTAAATGTGTATCATGGTCATGCATCGATACTTTAGTAATGTTATTACTTTGTAGATCTTATTATAGAAATACACGAATACTTAGTCATTCTCGTTCCTGGTTATACTTCGACATTTCTTAGATAATTATCATCATCTAAGGGAACCTATAGAGAGAAATAAAAAGAAGAAGGGAGTCTGAGATTGTCAAAGTCATCAGTTCTGCACATTTAATTATTCTTTGAATTGCAAGGCTGGATCTTCATGACTCCTAGAACAGTAGGAATTTTGACTGTCTTCTATGTGCGCGTATAAAGGTGTATATTATCATTCTTACTGTAGAGAATTCAATTTAACCCTCCATTAACATTTGTACTTATTTCCACCTATAAGTATGTACAGACCCATAGCTTTCTCTCTATATATATAATGATTCACTGTCATAGGTGTAGTTTCATCTTGATTTCAGTTTAATAATTGGAAAACTCAGTTACATGCTATGATCTTGCATCTTTACCTATAGAAATATAAACATGAAAGTATATCTACCTAACTTGGGGCTCATTCTTACACACCACTAGCTTACACATCAAAGCATTGTTAACCCGAAGGATCCCTTTTTTTTCTCTACGGTTTATGCCATTAAACAATAGTCTAATTACTAAATTTTGAATACTTAAAGGTGTATGACCTCATGGCAAGCGAAACTCTTAAAAAAAACCGCGCTAAAATCTTCTTAATTAGTTTAATACTTTCATATACAATCATTTATGTATTTTTCATACCCTATACACAGTGATTCGTAATATGATCTGTTATTTCTATTCTACCCCTATCCCAGATGAAGATCCTCCATTGTTTCTACCAGTCCATTCATTACAGCATTAGAGTTGTTCCTATAACAAATAATCCCTACAATGTTCCTACAATTTTTCCTATTACAACAATGGATTATGACAGGACAGATTTCTCCCATGGAAGTACTTCAATACAGAATTAAAATTTACATATCACAAGTATAAATGATTATTTAAAACAGAGAAGGAGTAGATCAACATATATGAACTAGTTTGCGGGAAGGAAAAGGGAACAACCACGTTCCTCCCAACCATAGAATAGGCAACCAAAATTTCTTACTTGATTCACCCCCTAACCTGACCATGAATCCATGAGGATGAATTTGGAAGACTCCTCCTCAACAATGTACACAATTCCAATAGTTTTTCCCTTGCCTCACACTCAAGCAGTGTTCATAACAATAGGTAAATCAAAAATCTCCTTTCCCAGCATACTTGCCAGCGTCCTGCCTCCTCTCATATGCTATTTATCATTTTCCCAGTTCTTTTCCCTCCCTTGGGAATTTTTGCAATTTTTTAAATCCTTGATTTTCAGGGGCTGCCAATGGCCAAATCACTGATTTTCCATTTGTAATAATCAACGCAGAGGTAGTTCCAACATGTTCCCCACTCATGGAGCCATGGTCAACTAAATTTAGCATGGATGTTCCATTTGTCCTCCTGCAATCAATATAAAATATTCCGTTTCCATACAAGTGTCATAGTCAAATAGTTAGTTGGGTCAAATCAGGTCTCTGCCCAACAGTCAAAATAATTAATTATAATTACAAATTTTGAAATTCAGAATTACCATAAATGGCAAAAAACTTTCAAATTCGAATTTACTAAAAATGGAATAAATTTCCAGCAATTTTAAATTTCAAAAATATTTTATTTTTGGGGATGTCACAATATCGTTGGAATTTATTACAGGTTTTCCAAAAACTCAGAAACAAAATGATTCTGTTATGGTCGTAATCGACAAACTCAGTAAGTCTAGACATTTTATTTCTGTAAAGTCTACTTTTAAAGCTATAAATATCGTTGAAATATTTATAAAAGAAATTTTTAGACTACATGGTATTCCTAAAAGGGTGATTTCAAATAGAGACGTAAAATTCACATTTGCTTTTTGGAATGAATTGTTTGCAGGAAAAAATTCTAATTTGAATTTCAGTACCAGTGATCATCCACAAATGGATGGACAAACTGAAAGAATGAACCAAATCATAGAGAATATTCTCTACATGCACGTAAGAACAAAACTGAGAAAATGGGAAGACTACCTACACTTGGTAGAATTTGCATTTAACAATGGGTACCAAACTTCAGCTAAGTTAAGCCCCTTTGAGGTACTGTACGGTAGGAAGTGTACAACTCCAATTAGCTGGGATAACCCAGTTGACAGACTAATGGTTGGACCAGAGATGCTCCAAGAAATGGATAATATGGTTAGAAAGGTATAACAGAAATTAAAAGAGGCACATGACAGACAAAAAATTTATGCAGACTAGAAGAGAAGACACTTGGAGTTTCAATTGGGAGATCATGTTTACTTAAAAGTCAAATCCTGAAAGAGTTCACTAAAACTCGGGAACTATGCCAAATTGGCACCCAGGTTTTGTGGGCCCTTCGAGATAGTAGCTCGAATTGCACCCATAGCATACCAACTCGCACTTTCAACTAATCTAAAAATTCATAACGTATTTCATGTTTCTTTATTGAAAAAGTATGTTCATCACCCTACTCACATGATCGATTGGAACTTGGTGCAGGTGGAACCAGAAGGCAAGTTCTAGGCAGAACCCCTGCGCATTCTGGACCAGAGAGAAATAACACGTCAGAACAGAGTCATCACTTAGCTAAAGGTGAAATGGAAGCACTTTAGTCCCGAGGAGGTCACTTGGGAGTTGGAGGGAGATTTTCATAAATCTCATACAATCCTATTCCAAGAAAGGAACGAACACTGAGAACAATGTCTTATTTGAAGGGGGGAAGGATGTGACATCCGGAAATAAATTAATTTTGAGATCTAAAAATTTTTAGAAAATTATTTTGTTTTTGTTGAATTCAAATTTGGAATTTTTTTGCCATTTATGGCAATTTTGAATTACGGATTTGATAAATTGTAATTAATTATCATGACTTTTGGGAAGAGACCTGATTTGACCCAACTATCTATTTGACTATGAAACTTGTATGTAAACAAAATATTGTTTTAATTATTGCAGGAGGACAAATAGAAAAGCCATGTTAAATTCAACTAACCGTGACTCCATGAGTGGGGAACATGTTGGAACTACCGCTAGGGTGATTATTACAAGTGGAAAAATCAGGTATTTGGCCATTGGAAGCCCCTTCAAATCAAGGATTTAGAAAGCTGCGAAAATTCCCAAGGGAGGGAAAGAGACCCAGGCAAAAATATTGTTTTGATAAATAGCCTATGTGAGGAGGCATAATAATGTCTAGTATGCAGGAAGGAATAATTATTGTGTACATGTTGTTATGAACACTAATCATTAAGTGTGAGGCAAGGACAATACCTACAGAGAGAGAAAGACATTACTGAAGGGGAGATTCCAAGTTTCCCTCATGGATTCATGGTTAGGCTAGGGGGTGAATCAGGGAAAGTAATTTGGCTGCCTTGTTCTATAGTTGGGAGGAACATGGTTGTTCCCTTTCTCTTCCCACGAACTGGTTCAAATATGTAATCTTTTCCTTCTTTGTTTGAATGATCGTATATTTGATGTAATGTATTTATTGTATCTAAATTGAATTATTTATATCTATGTGAAGTGAATTAGTTACAGATGTAGCGCAATCATTAAAGTCTATATGGACACAATAACCTAAGCGGAAATTGTTCGATTATACGAATGTGTGAAGTCCAATTTCCGATAAAATAGTTTATAAATCAATTCCCGAGCAACTATTTATGACTGGATTAAAGTATGTTCGAAAGTTTTAGAAATTATTTGATTTTCTTTTTGGACAATCGAATGGATTGGTGTGATTAAATTATGGAAGTAACCATTTTCTGTAATTGGATTTCTGTTATAACATAGGTATTTCATGTACATCAAAATTTTTGGTATAAAACATTTAGACATGAACATATTGAAAACTAGTCTATATGTATATATGGAAGAAGTATTTTTCTGTGATTACAAACTGACAGTCATAAATTTAATCGGGACACCATCTACCACTTAGTGTGTATTTAATCCTTTACAAACCATTACTTTTCCACGATATATCTATATCACATATAGACAAGTATATGTCTAATCACTATAGGTATACATTATAATGAAATCTGGAACCTAATGTCTAGATAAGAAAATATGTATATATTGATAGGGATCATGGATTTTCGACAAACATGCAACCACAACTATAAATCAAATGAATAGGAGTTGGAATACACTAGTTAAAGAAACAATCGATGTACTTCATTCACCATAAATCGAATACAGTAGACCAAACGATATCAGTAACACCATTATTAAACTCTGGGAGTTCTTTTTCTTTCTGTAACGGAATAAGCCAATGGCACAATATAGAGTCGAATTGCATAAATAACAAGTACAATGTTCTAAATCGAAGGACATAATCACTTTGACATAGATTATCATTCCAAGTAATCTCGGCCAGGATTACTTTTCAATAATTAAAGAACAAAAAAAAGTGTATTACATAGTTGAACAAATCTAAATTCAAATAAAGACTCAATACTTATACAAGAACTGGCGTTATGCCAATAGTGGAAAAACTACTCCAAAGGTTTACTCCAGCAAACATTACAACAGACAAAGAACTAATTATAACAGAGCTAGTTGAATCATGATCTCCTTGGATGATGCTAGAACCTATAGAGTTAGACTGACATGTGAGAGGTTTGGAACCCAAATAACTTTTGCGCAGGAGGTAGTGGCGGGTATCCGAGACTTGCACAGATGAAGAGCCTGCAAAAAAACAAAATACTGTAATCGTTAGTCATTATTCAAGGAATATGTAACAAAAGAAAAGTAGTTGCAATAAGAAGATAAACGTTAAACCAGCTATTTTCATTCCAGAAAGACACTTATCTTATGATGCGTGGGTTCAAATCCTTTCCCCTTCACCCGCAGTTTGATTTGATGTTTGGGCTGAGGGAGGAGGGTGCAGTACAATCTCTGATGGGTCCTCGCAACAACAATGCCCATCATTAGTGACGATAACAAGTTTTATAAGTTCCCTCTCACAAATAATTAATCAATAGTGAAACCCTTAAATTGTAAACTGTACAAACTTGCCACAAGAGAAAGCCAAAGCAATAACACAGACATTTCATACAAAATATAGACATGATTAAAGAGTTAAGTTTAAATCAGTCCTAAACCAAAATGAATAAATATAATTGATAGTAAGAGCAGAGTCATCGTGCTATGGTATTCCAATGAAGGAAATGAATCATCACCCGTCAAGGTGATAAGGTTTCGTTACACACAAAAAATGATGATATGTCATAGGACTCCTGGTAAAATATTCTAGGTATCATGAAGATGGAAGATAGAAATGGTAAGAGAAAACCAATCGAGGGTCTAATAAAGCTATAGATTGATGACTCCATCACCACAGGGGATATAGATAAAATAAATGTATCATGCTATGCTACCAAATAGAAAGAGTCTCCATATCTCCATGAGGTTCTTTAAGGAAGAACAAAAATAGGATAATGAATATCAGATGAAGTATGTACGTGCCATAGGCCTTTTCACAGGGAGACCTTTCGTAAGACCTTTAACCTCCCTCTGTTTAAATGAGAGCTTATTACTTATTTAAAGGGAGGCATATTCTATCAAGCAACCCTAACTCCAAAAGACTCTGGTAACTACTGTAGAGGGCTCCCAAACGACTAACCAAAGGAGGAATTTCCCACAAGGAAGAACACAACAGGGATGGAAAGGACATGATAGTAACTGACAGAACAACAAAACACTTAACATTATTTACGAATATTACATCTCCTTATTTTTAAGAAAGAACTTACCAGGGTTTTGGATCACATCGTTAGTTACACCATGAGCGACCTTCATCACTTATAGACTTCTCCTCTGAAATTGTGGTATGCAGAACCTCTTCGTAAAAACTCAAAAATGCCAAAACACTGAACCTACTCCAACCCTAAGCGGTACCTTGAGATCTCATAGTAAATGTAGGGAGTGCAGAGGATGTTTAGCCATGTGACAGTGGCAGAGTGAATGTGACACTTTGGGTATGGAGCCCAGTAAATACAGAGGAATTAACTACAAATATTTAACTAATGTGATCGAAAACAATCTCTTCCACTTAAAGAATGTCATGATTTGACACTGTCATGACTCATGGTTAAAACCTTTCTCCCCTCTATATTAGTCTGAGACATCAGTTAGATCCTAGTTGTAAAGACTCCATTGACATTTGTATCTAGTACTTTCATTACACTTCAACCATCGATTTTAAGAGCCACAATATAACCAAGACTTGGTAGTTATGTTATCTTCCTAGTGTAAGAGTAAATCCCAACCCTATGTCTATTATGGATAAGAACTAGTTAAAGTTTTCCTAGGATAACATCAACAAGTGGGCGTCTGCATGAACTTCGATCCTTGTGTTAATTAAAATGAGTTGCACTTGTATTGTAAGACTACCCTTATGTACATAGACTTTATGCGTATGGGTAAATATTAAAGGCAGAAGGGGTTTGCCAAAGTTCTGGGGACTTTTCCTTATAACCTTTCTACTCATGACATAAATAGGGGATCTTGTGGCAAGTAGAAATCTAGGAGTTTGTAACAAGGTTTTTTTTTATAATAGATTTAAAGAAAAAAAAATTATTACAGAGTTTCATAACCAAGTTAAAAATAGAGTTGCATAACTAGGACCCCTTTTCCTACCAAGAAACTATATAAACAATTTTTTTAGTTGTTGTAAATATGACGTTCATTTCAAAACAACAAGCAACAACCAACAAACCATTGAGGAAGAAGCAGTCACTGAACTAGTAAACAATGTATCTAGATTCAACGATGATGAAGTTGCATTGTAAGGCTATAAAAGGATGAAACATATAATGCCTAGTCAACTAGCGGTAGACAACAATATTGCCCAAAATCACTGCAACATTGTATGTAAAATTTTGTGGAAAAATGTACTACGAGAAGCATATTTAGATAAACATTTAAGGTTGTCAGGATGTATAAGGGCCTCGCGGTATGTAAACATTTAAGTTGTTAGGCATGTTGGAGGACCTCACGATATATAAACATCTAAGTCATCAGGGATTTTCAATCACATAAAAAAAGTGTTATTACATTCCAAATGGACTAATAATAGTAGCACAAATAAGAAAATAAATATCAATACTCTCGAATTATCGATCACTATAAAGCTTGGAGATACAAATAATAAAAAAACCATCGTACATGATCTAAGACAATGCCACTAGAAAATGCTAAGACAAACATTCAAACTAATGCTAGCATTAATCCACCTTCGAGCAATGCATAAAAAAATATATGATTCAAAAAGACCATATACGATCAAATACTTTGGATATGCCAACATATATAACATTGGGAATAGAGAATCCAATAATAAGACCTCCAATCTGTTGTCCAATCAGATCATGGCATATATGGTACTTTTTATTAATAAAAAATCGATGTTTTTAGTTCCCTAGTTCCAACAATAGATAATATGGAAATATTTTTGGTCAAAGGGAAAACAAATACGAGGTCAACTAATTATCGATTGATATAGTCCATTTTTGCCTACGATAGTCCCTCTATGTTAATTGATTCTAATATATCATGGAATGATGTTAGTTTCAAACATCATGGTTATATCGTGGAAGTCATTGTATTGTTCGTAGGTCATTGAGCAATAGAAGTCCAATTTAACGCCCGCCTACAAGGAATCCGTGGTCGGATAAGTGACTTGGTATGGAATGGGTATGCGATCGATCGGTGTCATGATATAAGAGCATGAGTGAAAACGTGAACACGTAAGTCTGTCTACCCACACAGCCTCACATTTTCAAAAAAATGAATAAGTGATGAGAAAGATAAATTTCAAGGAAAAATGAAACATATATTTGGCCAAGCATAGAAGACATAAAATAAGGGCTAATATATTCACATATGTAACATATATCCCATTTCCTACCAAGAATTATAATTGGAAAGAAGTTTGAAGGTGGTGGGAACAAAAAACAATGACTAAGGAATATGATCCGCAAGTTTACTTGGTTCTTGGTTGTATGCTTCGTCTATCAATTTGTATATTGCAGAACTCCAAGTGTTGTTTAGACGAAACAGAACAATAGAATTGCATTTTTTCTAATAAATGAGTAATACATACTAAATATGTACTTTTATAAAGTATGGACATGAGATTTTATAGAGCTTGTACGTATCCCTCATTCCATACTTGCAACTTTTTTGGATTGTGGGTTCTCGGACTGGCAGGGTGAAAATTGATCATCTATTATTCTGTGTCCTACAAATATCACCCAGAGTTCCACAATATACAAATTGACAAGAGGGCATGTGGTTTGGTTGGCTCAACATTGCACTTCTATTGTTCTATGTCCTCCAAACAACACTCGAAGTTCCGCTATATACAAATTGACAAACAGACTCCAGGACTTGCGAGCTCAATATTGTGATTGTTTACGGATGGACAACCCAATAAACTATCTAACATTATCTAAAAACATTAATTTCAAATACTAAATTATTAATATTAAATATTGATATTTGTACGAATCCGGCATTCCATACATAGACACCTTTTGGATCGTGGGTTCTCAGGTTGGTGGGCTCAAAATTCAGTCTCTAATTCTCCGTGTCCTCCAAATAGCACCGAGAGTTATGCGATATACAAATTGACAAGAGTACTTGCGGATTGGCTAGCTCAACATTTCACATATATTGTTCCTTGTCCTCCAAACAACACTCACAGTTACACAATATACAAATTTACAGATGGACTCTAGGGATGGTGGGATCAAGATTATGATTGTTTACAGATGGTGATCCCTATCAACTATAAAATATTATCTAAAAAAATTTATTTTCAATACTAAATTATTCATATTAAATATTGATATTGTACAATTTAATTACATAAAATTACTGAAGGATTTTACATATCTTATTTGAAAGAAAAATCCGCGTATTCAGAAACTCGCCATTCAAAAAGTTTGTATAATATGAAACGGTGAAACCAGTTTTGAGGAAACCATTGTGAACAATAAACCAACCATTATAATCAGAAATAAAAAAAAAAAAACACAAAACCATAATGGTGTCTCGGCCTCCAGAGATCTAGCTCAATTTGGTATCAACTGCAAAGGATTTGGATAGAATAGAATAATTGAAAAGATGTTGATTATTATTTCATTGCAACTTAATGGTTTCTTATGTGCATTGCAAAGTAGTTGCACTTAGAAATATAATGAGAATAAAGTTTTTGTAACCATTGTTAAGACTAATTTCTTTGTCCAAGACCAGATTAGATAATTGTTAAAACTAATACAGATAAGAGAATAGAAAGTGAATTTCGATTTCTCTGTCCAAGACAAAATAAGAGAATTGTCAAAACTAATGCAGATAAGAGAATAGAAAGTGAATTTCTACACTAGGGAGAATATTTTAGGGACTATCCCATTATATGGTGTAGAAGTTGACGATGGAGTGTATTATTAAGATACTCTATTGCACATTAAGATATTGTGTTACATGTGCAATGTGAGGGGTGGCATTGGAATGCCTGAATTATAGTGGTAACAATCAATCCAATAAGTACTAAACTATTAACCCACTCAAAAAAATAATTAAACTACTTATTATTGATTAAGTTCCACATGATTAAACACAAGAGAAGATATTCAATACTTTTTTACAATTAAGAAAAGATAGTATCCATTATTAGAAAATGCAATATTCTACACAAGAGGCAGGGAAAACCCGCCAGCCTGAGAATCCGCACTCCAAAAAAGTGGCTAGGTATAGAATGAGGGACCCATACATGCTCTATAAAATCTCATGTCCATAATTTATAAAAGTACATATTTAGTGTGTATTACTCGTTTCTCAAAAAAATTCTAGGTGCAGAAGTTAGAGGATACACGTGTTCATATTTCCACTTAATTTTATATCACCAACCCAACCGACTGCTTCCCTGTTTCATATTGTACAAACTTTTTGAATGGCGAGTTTCCAAATATGCGGGTTTTTCTTTCAAATAAGATATTTAAAATCCTTCAGTAATTTTATGTAATTAAATTGTACAATATCAATATTTAATATTAATAATATAGTATTGAAAATAATGTTTTTTAGATAATGTTTTATAGTTGATAGGGATCACCATCTGTAAATAATCACAATATTGAGCCCGCCAGCCCTAAAGATCATATGTCAATTTGTATATAATGGAAATCCAAGTGTTGTTTGGAGGACACATAATAATATATGTGCAATGTTGAGACAACCAATTGGCAAGTACGCCTGTCAATTTGTATATCGCAGAACTCTGGGTGTTATTTGTAGGACACAGAGCAATAGAGGCCCAATTTTGAGCTTGCCAGCCTGAGAACCCACGATCGAAAAGGTGTCTAAGTATGGAATGAGGGATCCGTACAAATATCAATATTTAATATTAATAATTTAATATTTTAAAATAATGTTTTTAGATAATGTTAGATAATTGACTGGGTTGTCCATCCATAAACAATTGCAATATTAAGCCCACTAGTCCTAGATTCCATATGTCATTTTGTATATCGCAGAACTCTGAGTGTCGTTTGGAGGACACATAACAATAGAAGTGTAATGTTGAGCCAGCCATACCACAGGTCTGCCTGTCAAATTGTATATTGTGGAACTTTGGGTGACATTTGTAGGACACAGAACAATAGTGGCTCAATTTTCAGCCTACCAGCCCGAGAACCCGCGATCCAAAAAAATGGCTAAGTAACAAATGGGATGCGTACATGCTCTATAAAATCTCATGTGCATACTTTATAAAAGTACATATTTAGTATGTAATACTCGTTTATCGGAAAATTTGTAGGTGCGGAAGTTGGTGGATACATGTATTCAGATTTCCACTTACTTTTGTATCACCAACTCGACTGAGCACTTCCCCGTTTCATATTGTACAAACTTTAGGATCGTGAGTTTCCGAATACGCATGTTTCTCTTTTAAATAAGATATTTAACATCCTTTAATAATTTTATGTAGTTAAATTGTACAATATCAATATGTAATATTAATACTTTAGTATTGAAAATAATGTTTTTAGATAATGTTAGATAGTTGATAGGGATCACCATCCATAAAAAATCGCAATCTTGAGCCTGGAATACTTGGAGTCTGTCTACCAATTTGTATAACGCAGAAATCCAAGTGTTGTTTGGAGGACACGAAATAATAGAAGTGAAATGTTGAGCCAACCAACCCACAAGTCCACTGTTCAATTTGTATATGTCAGAAATATGGGTGCTATATGTAGGACACAGAGCAATAGAGGCCCAATTTTGAGCTCTCCAGCCTGAGAACCTGCGATCCAAAAAGTGGCTAAGTATAAAATGTGGGATCCGTACATGCTCTATAAATTCTCATGTCCATACTTTATAAAACTACATATTTAGTATGTATTACTCGTTTTTCAGAAAGTTTTTAGGTGTGGATGTTGGCAGATTTATGTCTTCAGATTTCAATTTCTTTCATATCACTAGGCTGACCGACCGCTTCCGTATTTCATATTGTACAGAATTTTTTGTCGAAATAAATTGTACAATATCAATATTTAATATTAATAATGTAGTATTGAAAATAAAGTTTTTAGATAATGTTATATTGTTGATAGGGATCACCATCCATAAACAATCTCATTCTTGAGCCTGCCAACCTTGGAGGCCATCTGTCAATTTATATATTGCGGAACATCGAGTGTTCTTTGGAGGACACAGAACAATAGAAGTGCAATGTTGAGCCAATCAGCCCGCAAGTCTTCTTGTCAATTTGTATATCGAGGAATTATGGGTGCTATCTGAAGGGCAGGGAACAATAGAGGCCCAATTTTGAGCCTGCCAGCCTAACAACCCATGATCCAAAAAGTTCCTAACTATGGAATGTAGGATCCGTACATGTAATTGCATTATAAAATATCATGTCCATACTTTATAGTACATATTTAGTATGTATTACTCGTTTTTCAGAAAATTTCTAGCTGCGGAAGTTGGCGTATACACGTGTTCAAATTTCCACTTACTTTTTTATGACCAACCCAAACGACTGCTTCCCCGTTTCATATTTTACAAACTTTTTGTTTCACAGTTTTTGAAATAGGCAAGTTATAGGATAGGCGGTTTCAATATTGAATTTCCATTGTTCCTCCACCTTCAAACAACACCTGGACTTTCGTGATCGACAAATTAGAAAAAAAATTGAAACAAAAGAATATATTCTATGCTAAGTCTAATGGAAATATCATATGAACAAGAGGACATTAAAATTAAAATTTGTCATTGTTATACTTGCAATGAAGCTAATAGTACAAAAAATTTACTTAAACATCCAAAAATTTGATTTTCTTGTAGAAAATGGATTACAAGACATGGAAAAATAGAAACTATAAACCCAATAAGGAGAGGCCACATTAAATTGTAACATGGGAGAGAAGAATAAAGATCTAGATGAAAATCTAGCTAATAATTTGGCCCTAAGTTGTTTGGAAAATAAATTGGATGTCAAAACCCATCAAAGAGGAAATGAATAAGATAATAGAGTTGGAACATGAGTATTTCAAAATATCCTTGAACCACATAATATTTGTTATAAAGAGTTGAAAGATGAGGGCCTGCTATCAATAGTAAAAAACAATTAAAAAACAAGTCATTTATTGAAACAACTTACCTCATAGAAGAAAATAGTTTGGGAAAAATAATAGAACATAATGATAGGCTCATCATGAATATTTATAAATGAAGACCTCATTCTAGAAGACCAAGCTAAATCAAGGTGGAAAATTCAAAAAATAAAAGAAGTTGGGAAGGAAGAAAAATGGGCACTAAATAGGAATTTGGGACACTTGAGATCCTCTCTTGGAATTGTCGTAGCTTTCCATGATGTGAAGGTACTATGTTAATTTGGACCTTGATTGAAAACGCTATTATTTTTCTAGTTGAAACGTGTGATCTAGATGGATTTTTGTGGCCTCCTACCTATTCCAACTAGCTCATTCTGGTAGTTTTCTAGTTTGGTAGTTTTTTCCTAATTTTCAGGTCCCACACTTCTAGGGTCATTTTAAGTCCCTAAACAATGTTTTAAGGGCTCTCCATAAGGATATTGCAAACAAAGTCAGAGTCGCATGGAAACATGTGTAGTACTCGGATATGCCTTTCCAATAGGGTATCGTATGCCTAAAACAAAGATAGTATGCAAAAGTTACGTCCCCAAAAAATTGATGTACTAACTTACCCAAACGAGGCCCACATGACTTTTTTCACTTCATCTCCTAGGGTTAGGATTTTAGATGTCTAGGGTTTTTTACATTCCTATTTATTGTAAAAATTCCTTGAGAGCCTCTTTGTAATCATCTTCTTGGAAATGAGCACAGTCGTCACATCTCTTCTCAGAGATAACCTACCACCATTCTAGCAATCTTGTTTTCCACTGCATTTTATACTTTCAAATTATTTTCTTATTGAATAGAAACCAGTTTTATTGTATATCTGTTATTATGTGTTAAGCATATTTTGATAACAATCTGTATTCATTTCATTATGCTCATAAAATCTGGATGAACGTGGGAGCATGAAGAGGCTAAGGTCCCTAACATAGAAGGATTTGTCTTGTGATCAACATGGAACAATAAATCCTATCACAAAGAGATTGAAGGAATAGCTTGTTACATAAAAAATAACATTTCTCCTCACATTCGACTTCATAAGAGACCCTCTCAATGATTACAATTGGATAGAGATCTTATACATTAATTCTAAGAATATTTATATAACCATATGATATTTTGTGCCTATTAATTCTACATTTTATAAGAAAAACTATCTAGATAAAACAAAATCCCTATAATACCCCAGAACAAAATATTTGCAGCCTGAGAAATTAAGGTAATATCCTCATGCTAGGAGACTTTAACATTTAGTTCTAGAACTGAAGCTAACCAAGCTATTATTTTTAACAATTATTCCAACCCTAATCCTTTATGGATATATGAGGACTTTGTTTTAGCTAACAAATACAAAATAATCTCTCAAGTGTGGCCAAAAGTTTGTTTGGTACTAGGGTAGTCAAGCATTGTAGTTCTCAAGACCTAATGATTTGCATTGGTGTAATGAGGTGACCAACCTCCAACCTAATGGCTTGTATTCCTCGGCTAGGTAGTAGTGTCATGGATGATGTGATATCTAATATCCCAATACACAACCAAATAGCAAATTTTGACACTTTAAATGACCATGATCCAAAATCCAATGATAGACATTTAACTCCAAATCTAAACTTTTCTATGCACAAGGGCCCCATTGGAGAAAATTCCAATCATCAAAACCACCTTCTTTTTGAAAAAAAAAATGATACTTTATTAAAGGATTTAAATAGTGAATTAAACATGGCAGCTTCATCTTGTGACCAATACATTATAATGTTCATTCTTAAAGGGGGTTTTTAAATTGTCAAAAATATAGTTAATATATTGTACGTATTTGGGGGGAGGGGGGCGACATGGGACTTCATAGGTGTTGTGGATATAAAAAGGGGTATTTAGTAAAAATAAAGGTTTTTTTTTCAATTAGAAAGATGTATTGGTAGGGGGGGTCAACAAAATTATTTTGGGAGTTATTTTGAAATATCTAGGGAAATTAGAGGTATTCTTTAATATCCCCGTGAACTCACATGCTATGTCATAGGTTCAATGAGTGGAAACCCAGTGGAATCAAATATTTATTATTATAAAGACAACATTGAAGATCTCTATAATAATTTTACAACAACCCTTCATACTTCCATTAATGAGTTATATATAGAGATGTGATGTAAAAACAATAATAGAACAATCAACCCTTGATATGATATCGAGTGTAAAATTTCTAGGAAATCCATTAGCTATTATTCTAATGCATTTTTAAAACTCAAGAAGATAAATATGTACAAACCGCTCATTAAAAGGAAAAAGGGGTACTGTATAAATAGAAATCAAGAGGACCTTTTGTGCCTATCTAAAATTAATCCTAAGAAGTTTTGGAGGAAAATTATAATTTGTAAAATTGAAGAAAACAATATGAGGGATTGAGATTCCTACCTTAAAAATATTTATGAATCCCCTAACTCCATGGACACCATTCCAAACGTTCCTACATAGCATGTTTTTTTTTTCTATGGAAGACATAAAGTTCGAGGTTAAGAGTCTCACATAGGGAAAAGATAAAGACATAGAAGGCTGCCAAGATGAAATATTAAAAATTGGAGGGCTTATCCCCATCCCTCACATACATAATTTGCTGAATTTAGTAGTGAGGTAGGGCTTCCCTAAACCCTATATGAAATCCATAACTATACCTATTTTGAAAGAGGATAAAAACAATCCCTCTAATTATAGGACCATTGTGATTAGCCCCATTTTAGCCAAGTTGTGTAGAATTATTTTGGAAAAGAAGATTGACATATGGATAGAAATCCATGGTAAAAGAGTTAAAGGCCACACTAGATTTAAGATATATCATTCAATTGTTCAC
>ML817074.1:85918-97803 GCA_009831015.1 Picea engelmannii | reverse complement strand
CATCTTCCATAACTGGTAGTTTTGGCCATTAAATTTCTCGACCCTAAACTTTCCATCTTCTGACATTGCTCCCACTCGAACCAGGAACCCTCTTTTCCTACGAGTTACCTTACGCTCTGATACTAGTTGTTAGAAAAATAGGATCGCGGAGCAATAAAATAAAACAAATTCAGAAACAAAACACAGAAGACACACAATACAAGAGAGACACAGATTTACGTGGTTCACCCAGTGTGGGTTGCGTCCACTAGAGAAATCGCTAGGTCCTTCCTTTATTATTATCTAGCAAAATGAAGGGATACAACCTACAGCAAAACCCATTGTAACTTCATCTTCTTTCTCTCACAGTCTCCTCTCTCAGAATACAATATTCACCATCATCCATAGCCATAATACATTTCCCTCATAAAAGAGGGTTGCCTTCTAAGGAAAAAAACCCTAACATAATCTCTACCATTAGATCTGCAACCTTATAATGAATGGTCCAGATCTACAATGAAATTACAATATACTTTTACAAGGAAATTTTTGCTTCAGGGGCCCGCTTGCCCCCAGACCCCCCAGCCGGGGGGATAGCCCCCCTGGACCCCGCAGAGGAGGTACCCCCCCTCTACACTCCCCCGCGTGGAAGAGTGTACATACTTTTGGGGTGTAAATACTTCATAGGGTATAAACACGGCTGAAATCAAGGACCTTTGAATCAGGAAGATAATCAGGCTCCACAACCAACACGAGACATCAAAAACAAGATGTAGCTTGGAGTGACTGGGAAAAGCTAACCGATAAGCGATTGGCCCATGCGTTTGAGAATAGTATAAGGACCATAAAATTTTGGTGCAAGTTTCTAACATTGTTGGGCTTTGAGTGAAGTTTTCTTGTACGGTTGGAGAAGGAGAAACACATGGTCCCCTTCAACAAATTGACATTTAGAATGACCTTGATCTACATGTTGCTTCATGTGGTTTTGAGTCATTACCAAATTTTCTTTAAGAGTACGAAGAATGGTCATGCAAACAGTAAGATTGTGGTCAACCTCCTGAAACTTGGACACCCCCGACATGTATGGGAGAACCGATGGTGGCTTATGTCTATAGACTGCTTCAAAATCAGTCATGCGAGTGGCAGTATGGTAAGAGGCGTTGTACCACCATTCAGAAAGGGGTAACAATTGAACCCACTGATGTTGTCTGTCAGACAAAAAACACCTCAAATATGTTTCCAAACACTTGTTAACCAGTTTCATTTGGCCATCAATCTAGGGATGATAGGTTGTACTGAGATGCAATTGAGTTCCCTGGAGCCTAAATAATTCTTTCCAGAAATTGCTAGTAAAAGTGGGATCACGGTCAGAAACAATAGAATGAGGCATTCCATGGAGTTTGAAGATATTATCCATAAATATTTGGGCCATTGTGGATGTTGTTAATGGGTGTTGAAGAGCACAGAAATGAGCATATTTGGAAAGACGATCCACTACCACCATGATGACTAACTTGTTGCCTTATTTGGGTAAGCCAACAATGAAATCCATAGAAATATTTGTCCAAATAGTAGGTGGAAGTGGAAACAGTTGTAGTTACTAGGAGGTTTGACAATATCTCCCTTATTGCGTTGACATCTATCACATTTAGACACAAAGGTGTGGATGTCTTGTTTCATACCGTCCCAAAAGAAAGATCGTTTGACCCATTCATAAGTTTTGGTAAGACATGAATGGCCCTTTGTAGGTCAAGCATGAAAATCAAAGAGTGTGTTGGATTTAAAAGTTGATTGTTTGATCAAATACAAGCGACCTTTGTAGTGAAACTCTTCATTGTGCCAAGAGTACCCTAGAGTAGCTTGGGGGTCTTGTTGAATTTTTTGGATTAGGATGGAAATTTTGGGGTCTTGCAACTATTCCTATCGAACAGCCTGAAGCCAATCAGCAACAATGAATGAGAGGGAAAAGAGGGACTTCTTCATATTTCCTTGAAAGAGAATCATCCACCACATTTTATTTTCCCTTCTTGTAAACAATCTCATAATCATATCCAAATATCTTTGTCACCCATTTTTGTCATTCTAGGGATGAAATTCATTGTTCTAAGAAGTACTTGAGTCTTTGATATCCATTTTAATTTGGAAGTGTTGTCCCAATAGATATGGGTGCTAGAGATCCATTGCATGCAAAATAGCCAACATTTCATTTTCATAAATCGGTTGGCCCAAATGTCATTCCAACAATTGTTTGTTGGTGAAAGCCAAAGTTCATCCATCTTGCATGAGGACTGCCCTGATTCCTCGCCCTGATGCATCACATTCTAGAACAAAGGTCTTGGTGAACTCAAGTGGGGCCAGTACAAGAGCAGTGTACATATCTTATTTCAAGGCTTAGAAGGATTGGTCATTTGTTGGAGTCCAATTGAAAGTATTCTTTTAAGTAGAGTTGTGAGAGGAGCTGCAATTTTTCCATAATTTTGAACAAACTTGTGATAATAGTCTGTTAAACCCAGGAAACCACAAAGTCTTTTAAGAGTTTTAGAGAGAGAGGCCAATTATGTATATCTTCAATTTTTGTAGGATCCATCCTTACACCATCCTTGCCAACAATATGACCTAGGTACTCAACTTCAAAGACACCAAAAGCACATTTAGAATGTTTGAGGAAAATTTGGTGCTTGGAGAGGAGATGGAGAAATTGATCTACATGGATGAGATGAGATGGCCACATTTTACTATAGATGAGAATATCATCAAAGAAAACTAACACAAAGTGGCAAAAGGAAAGGAAGAAAGGTGTGATTTATTAGACTCTGAAAAGTGGATGGGGCATTACAGAGATCAAAGGGCATGATCAAGAACTCATAGTGACCCTCATGAGTGTGAAATGTAGTCTTGGGGATGTCTTCCTCTTTCATACGTATCTGGTGGTAGCCAGAACGGAGGTCAATTTTGGTAAAGTATTGAGCCTCACTAAGTTCATCTAGAAGGTCATCTATGATGGGAATGGGAAATTTTTCCTTGATGGTAAGTTTGTTAAGGGAACGAAAATTGAGGCACATGCGCCAAGTGCCTTCCTTCTTAAGGACCATGATAAGAGGGAAACAATAGGGGTTGGTACTGGGATGGATAACACCCACTGCTAACAGTTTTTCAACAATTTTCTCAATTTTATTTTTTTAGCAAAGGGATGATAATAAGGGTGAACATTGGGAGGAAGACTACATGGGATTAAAGGAATGGAATGGTCATGGTCTTCGTGAGAAGGTAAAAGGCCCTAGGGAGTTTGGAAAAAAGTGGGATGGTGGGAAAGGATAGCTTGAAGGTCAAGGTGTATCGGGCGTGTCTCAACTGCTTGAATGGGATGGAGTTGGGAAATGATGCCAAAATGACCTTTTTGAGTAACTTTTCCATGTGATGGGAACTGATTATCTCTAGAGAACCTGTTGTAATGCCTTGGAATTTATATTGTTTTTTGTCCTATTGGAATTACATAGTCAAATCCTTAAAATCCATGGTTATGCGGCCAAGAGTGCCTCACCATTTAGCACCAAGCACAGTGTCACAACCACCCATGTCAATAGCAAACATGTGATTTTTCAGGTTATATTGACCAAGTTTTAGGCGCACATTTCCAAAACACCCCCCACATTTCATGGAACTACCATTGGCAATCATGATTTGAAAATTGTTTATAGCACGGATATAGGAATTGATTTCTTGAGCAAGGCAACAATGAATGAAATTATGAGTGTTGCCACTGTCAACTAGGATGATGAATTTCCTATGCTTAATGTAACCAATCAATTTGAGGGTTTGGGGAGTAGAAAAACCAGTGAGAGCATTCAACAAAATTAGTGGTTCAACTTTAGGAGGATCAGAGGGAAGCAAAAGATTATATGTTTTGGGTAGCTCTGCTTTAGGAGAAACCTCAACATCTTCATCAGAAACATCCTCTAAAATGGCCATAAAAAGTTTTTTTTATGTACACTTGTGCCTTGGAAAGTATTTATCATCACAATTGTAGAAGAGACCCTTGAGTTGGCATTCATCCATTTCCGCCCATGTTAATTTTTGGACCTTGAGAGGAGTGGCCTAAGGTGCAGGGGTGGTGGGTTTAGAGCAGAGAACACAAGTGGGTTTTTTGCTCTGGGCTAGTATGACCTGTTGTGCCTCCTTGGCACATTTAGTTGCTTCCAACCAAGTCTGGGGGCAAGCCATTATGACCCGGGCTCAGATTTCAATCCCGAGGCCACTAATAAAGCATTCCCAAAAAAAAGCATATGTCATGCCCTCCATTCAGAAATCTGAGTGCTCAAAGGCAGCTATAAAATCCTCCAATGTTCTTGATTGTTTCAATTTGGTAAGACATCCTAAATGGTGGGTGTTTGTATCACAGCCTTCATACATCTTGGAAACAAACTATGACCAAGAAACATACCCTTGACATGCATTTCTACACCATTTCCACCATTGCCATCATTCCGGATCCAAATAGATAATTTTGTAACGAAGCTTGGTCGACTCATTAGTAGTACCATGTAGGGAGAAATAGTGTTCCATCCTAGTGAACCAGGTTGTTGGATTTGAGCCATTAAATTTTTTCACCTCAACTCTTAGAAGATGGGGATCACAAAGTAGGGAGTTGGAATGAGAGTGCAGAGGTCGGTTGGAGTCAACATCTTTAGTATAGAGAGGTGGGTCGAAGGAGTAAGGACCCTATAATTTGTTCATGAATTGTTGGAGAGTGGAATTGACTTCATCAATTTGGCTACCCAGTTGTTCCTAGATGTAGTCCATTTTGGCATGAATGGCAGGAATGTCAATATTCACTTGGGCCTAAAGGGAAATAAGGTCATTATTCAATTTTGTATTGGTTTCTTCTTGGTGGGTGAGAGCCATGAGGGGAAGAGGGGTGGATCTAGGGAAAAATAAATAAAAAAATAGATAAGTGATATATACCACTACGATCATGGAAATGAGAGGAAACTAATGGGATAAGTGGGAAATGAGAGTGTCGGGAGGGGTATGGGTCCACGAGGTACAAAAAAAGTTTAAAAATGATAGGTATCATAGCGATCAAGGAAAAAAGGGGAATCTAATGAGATAGGTCTCAAATAAGGGTTTGGGCAGGAACCACCTTTTTTTTTAACTCCTACGGAGTTATACTCTGACTTAAATAATACTACAATGTAGAAATGCGCAAATTGTTAATAAAAAAAATTAAAAAAAAATTGTGTAGTAATTTTGCAACTAGGATGTAGGAGGCAAGGTTGTGTGGACAAAATATCTTTTTTGCTCCTTGTATGGTATGTTCCCCTAGGCTATAATTTGTAGGATGCCTATGGACAATGGTTTTCCCTATGTTATATCTCTCAAATATACATGCAAGGTTGAACAATAGTACTCGACCCAATATCTCAGGGCACCAACTAAGGAGGCTCGATCGTAGATGGATACATAGCACTAGCAGTTCCTCCAACAAATGACAAAACATTGAAACTCAGTGAAAATAATTCCAAAGCCAAAAATGCACTTCTGAATGGTCTTAGTGAAACGGTATTCACCAAAGTTGCACATTGTAAATCCGCTAAAGAGATTTGGGACAAACTTCAAAATATTTATGAAAGAGATTCAAAAGTCAAAGAAGCAAAGCTTCAAACTTACAGAGGTCAGTTCAAACAACTTAAGATGAAGGAAGATGAGAATATTGAAGATTACTTTTTACGAGTTGATGAAATAGTGAATGCAATCATAGGATTGGGAGAAGAAATCAAAGAATCTATAATTGTTCAAAAAGTACTAAGATCTCTTCCTATGAGGTTTGACCCTAAGATAGCAGCACTAAAAGAAAGATCAGATCTAAACTCAATAAGCATGGACGAATTACATGGAATCTTCACAGCATATGAAATGAGAACTAAACAGGAAAATCCAGATATAAAAGAAGCAACCTTCAAAGCATCCAAAAATTCAAAGCAAAAGGGAAGGGAAAAAGAAGAACATAGTAGCAGCAGTGACATCTCAGAAGATGATGAAGAAGTGGCCAAATTTGTCAAAAGATTGAACAAGGGAACCGACTGTAGGTATAGAGGTAAGCTTCATTTAATTTGTTTCAATTGTGATGGTATTGGTCATTTTTCTAACAAATGTCCTTATAAAAAAAGAGAAATGATGAAGGTTACTCAAAAGGAAAACAAACATATAAAGGCAAAAGAACCACAAAGAAAGTTTTCAAGAAAAGCTTATGCACCAAAGAAGACATCTCATCATCAGATGAATATGAAGTCAGTGACAGTAAGACAAAAAGAGTTCTATTCATGGTAGTAGAAGACTCTGATAAAAAAGACTTTAAAGAAGAATATGAAGAAGCCGAAGAAGAAGTTGAAGAAGTTGAAGAAGAAATTGAAGAGGTAGAAGTTGACTACCGAGAGGAATTAATGTGTGCCATAGAAGCTGTCAGAGAAAAGAAGAAAAACAAGAAACTACAAGCAGAACTAAACAAGAAAGAAGACACTCAAGAACTAGAACAAATGCTCACAAATTTGAAGGTTCAAATAGAAGAAGATAAAATAATTGAAGAAGCACTCAAAGAACAGCTAGAATAAAAAGACATCATTGGAAATTTGGAAGCAGAGATTGTCACATTAAGAAAGGATCTTCAAAAGAAAAATATGCAGAACGGCTCTAAAGTTTTGGACTACATTATCAGCAGTAAAAAATCTCATCATGACAAGTCCGGACTTGGATATAATCAGACAGAAAATGGATCAAGCTCCAAAACAACAGAGCAAGAAACATATCCAAAAATCTATGCAGAAACAATCAAGGGGGATAGGAAGATCTACAAGGAAGATTACAGGGACACTTCTCCACCGAGAAGATTCAGATTTTAGAATCAACAACCGACAGATAGGCCTCAGGAAGAAGAAGAATTTATAAGAATACCTCCTTTCAGAAGATCTTCAACTCCGAGGTATCAAACTATCATTTTTGGTTTATGTTATGCATGTAATATTTTTGGACATAAAGTTGTGAATTGTAGAGATAACAACAGGAACACAAACAACTTTGAAAGTCATATACAAAGGGGTTATCCAAGAAGGCCTAGTGAAACAGAGAGAAGAAGTTACAACATGTTTGAATCTTTGAGCATTGAAGTGGAATGTTACAAATGTAACAATTTTGGACATATGGCCAAAGAATGTAGAATGACAGTCTCTCTTAGAGAACCGCAACAGAATAACAACAGTCACAGACATGAACCTCAGAAAAGGACATGGATAAGAAAGCATGATCAGTATAGCAATGAAGAATGCACACTCGCTCTACAAGCTAAGCAAAAGAAACGTGGTTGGTATGTTCACAGTGGTTGTTCAAAACACATGACATGTGATAGAGATAGGTTTCTTACATTACGAAAGGAAATAGATGGATCAGTCTCCTGATGATTCAGCTAAAATCATTGGAAAAGGCACAGTTAGAATTGGGAACAAGAATACCAAGGCAGAAAATGTTCTACTAGTAGAAGAGATGAAACATAATCTTCTAAATGTGAGTCAAATGTGTAACCAAGGTCATAAAGTTACTTTCGATTCACAAAAGTGCAAGATAAGAAAAGAAGGTTCAGGAAAATTGATTGCTACAGCTGCGAGAACTTCAAGCAACATATATATATTAAGTGAAATTGGAAATGAAAAGTGTTGTCTAGGAAAGGAAGATGAAAGTTGGCTATGGAACAGAAGAATGGGCCACATACATTTTGATAACCTTGTCAAAGTCAGCAGAAGAGAAGAAGTCATAGAAATGCCCCGAATCATGAAACCAACCAACACTTTATGCAAGCATTGTCAACAAGGAAAGCAAACAAAGACCAGGTTCAAATCAAAGGAATATTCAATGACAAGACCACTGGAAATTGTGCATACTGATCTAGTTGGACCAACTACAACAAAGGGTTTAAAAGGTGAGAAATACTTTATGTTATTAGTTGATGATTATACAAGAATGAATGCAGTTTGCTTTCTCAAGAATAAGTCAGAAGCTTTTGAAAACTTCAAGATCTACAAGGAAATGGTTGAAAATGAAATGGATTCAAAAATCAAATACTTGAAATCTGATAATGGAGGAGAGTTCACTTCAAAGGAATTTATGGACTACTACAACAGTCATGGAATAAAAAGGTAATTCTTTGTTGCTAGGACACCTCAACAAAATGGAGTTGTTGAAAGAACAAACAGGACAGTACATGAAATGGCTCGAACGATGCTAATGGATACCAAATTGACAGATATATTCTGGACACAGGCAGTGCATACAACATGTCACATTCAAAACATAGTAATGCTCAGAAACAACACTGACAAAACTCCCTATGAGCTATGGAAAGGAAGACCAGCAAATGTGAAACACTTTAGAGTTTTTGGAAGCAAATGCTACATCAAAAGAGAAGATGGAAAAATGGAAAAGTTTGACTCTCGTGTGGACAAAGGAGTATTTGTTCATTATTCAAGTACAAGGAAAGCATACAAGTGTTACAATATGAGATTGAACAAAGTTGTAGAAAGCATCAATGTAACAATTGATGAATCAGGTAGACCACAATCAAAGGAAGAAGAAAATGAATCAATGGAACAGCTTTTCGAAGAAGAAGCAGAAGATAAAAAGGAAGTAGAAGAGGAAGATGAAGAGAACTCGATAGAAGAAGAAGAGCAAGTTCAGCAAGTGCCTCTAAAGACACCTAGTAGACGAGTACAGAAGAATTATCCTTCACATCATATTATCATAAACAAAGACGCGGGAGTTGAGACTAGAAGAAGAATCCGTTCACCAGAACAAACACACATGGCACTCACATCTACTATTGAACCAACCTAAATTGAAGAGGCCATCAAGGATGAATTTTAGAACAAGGCCATGGATGAAGAATTGGATCAAATAGAGAAAAATGACACTTGGGAATTGGTTCCAAGACCAAAGGATAAGAATGTGATCGGCACAAAGTGGGTATACAGGAAGAAATTGAACAAAGATGGACAGCTTACAAGGAACAAAGCTAGATTGGTATGTAAAGGATATGCACAGGTTCAAGGAATCGACTTTGAAGAAACATTTGCCCCAGTTGCCAGAATGGAAGCAAACCGATTGCTTTTAGCTTATGCATGCTTCAAAAATATTAAAGTGTACCAGATGGACATAAAATCATCTTTTATGAATGGGGAACTTGAAGAAGAAATCTACAGTGAACAACCAAAAGGATTTCAGTTGTCAGAGAATGCAGACTATGTGTGCAAATTAAAGAAGGCCTTGTATGGTCTAAAACGGGATACTAGAGCATGGTACTCTAGACTGGATAAATATCTACAACAGGCGGGTTTCAGAAAAGGAACAACAAACAACAACCTCTACATCAAGGTAAGTCAAGGCAATATTTTATTAATTGAAGTTTATGTTGATGATATTATTTTTGGTAGTGATGATGACAGGTTAAGCCAGAAATTTGCAAAAGATATGGAAAATGAATTTGAAATGTCATTACTTGGAGAAATATCCTTCTTTTTGGGACTTCAGATACGCCAAAGAAACCAAGGAATTTTTATTTCTCAAACCAAGTATATCAAAGAAATGCTAAAGAGGTTTGGAATGGAATATTGCAAACCAATTATGACTCCCATGCAAACTAGTTGCAAGTTAAGCAAAGATGATGATTCAAAGTATACAAATCAGAGGCAATACAAGTCAATGATTGGTAGCCTACTATATGTGACAGCATCTAGACCAGATGTAATGCAGGCAGTTGGACAGGTGGCACAATTTCAAGCAACACCAAAGGAATCACATGTGTTAGCAGTGAAGAGGATTTTCAGATATTTCAAACGAACAGAAGTGTTTGGATTATGGTATCCAAAAGGAAAGGATCTATCTCTTATTGCCTACACAGATGCAAATTGGGCAGGTTGTATTGATGAGCAACGAAGCACCAGTGGAGAAACCTTCTACTTGGGTGACTGTTTAGTATCATGGCTAAGCAAGAAACAATCATCAGTATCTCTATATACACCTGAGGTAGAGTATATTGCAGTAGCAGCATGTTGTACACAGGTTCTTTAGATGAAACAAATTCTAACAGATATACACGTTGAGTATGATGAGCCCATTCCAATCTATTGTGATAATACAAGTGCCATCAGTGTCTCAAAGAACTCGGTGATGCACTCCAAGACGAAGCACATTCCAATCAAGTATCACTTTCTATAGGAATATGTTGCAGAAAAGAACATTAGAGTTGAGTATGTGGGCACAAAAGAACAAGTGGCAGACATCTTTAAAAAACCACTTCCACGGGAAGCCTTTGAGTATCTTCTCCAGAGACTCAAAGTTATTCTACTCCAAAATGAATGATTTTGAATGCTTATCTTATATGTCTTAGATGTACACAAGGAAGCACCATAAAGAGGACATTTCAGTTAGGGGGAGCAGCCTCAGATGGAAAGATACCTTTGCCATTGATGACAAAGCGGGATAGATTTATCAGATGCAGAGGACAGAGGCATGATTCTAGGGGGAGCAATGGTCACAGAGATGCAGAGGAAAGAGGCATGGTTCCAGTGGGAGCATGAGTGATATGACGTCAGTATTGCATGAAATGATTTCAGTATTGCATCAGAGTGTTGTCATCAATGCCAAAGGGGGATATTGTTGATTAAGGTTGGTTATCATTGATTTCAACCCTTGAAGAAAGTCTGGTAGCAAATTCTGGTAGCACAAAGGTTTGGGTAATGGACCCAAGTTTGTTTCATGTATAATGGTATGAGTTTTAATATATTTGAAGGTAATACTATTCTATATGGATAGTACATGTCATGCCATTTCTGGTGGTATGTGGAACGTCACATAATTCCTCACAGTTTGAGAGTTATGGCCTTACGAAGTTGGAGGACCCTCATATGTTGGCTTGAAGCCCCAAAGGTCAAAGAAGTCAAAGAGCTTGCAAAGAAGAAATTATTATTTAAATGATAAAGTAAAGTGACAAAGTCAAGAAGGATTATTTAAATAATAAAGTGAAGTGACAAAATCAAAGAAGATTATTTAAATGATAAAGTGAGGTGACAAAGTCAAGGAGGAATATTTAAATGATAAAGTAATGGAGAAATTTCTAATTATGGAAAGTGATTAACCTTAAAAATGAGGAAAATAGGTTAAGTGACCTATAAATGGGTTAAGTGACCTAAAAATAGATGCTTCTAAGGAAGATATTTGGAGAGTATAAATAAGAGGCAAGGCTCTCGCATTTTACATCACACTTAAGCATATTGAATATCTATATGTGACTAAGATAACCAAAGGATATCTAAGATGAATTTCAGAGGGAAGGTGAAGAAAAGAAGGCCGGAATTCAAGAGAGGATAAATTCTTTTGATGATGCTTTCTAAGGTATGTTATCTATAGGTCATCTCACCATTTTTTGCAATAACTTTTTTTCTAGAATGATTCAGACTGTGAAATTGATAGACCATTGAGGAAACATATCCAAGTATCTGTGGTAAAAAAATCAGCTTGTGGGTCATCATATTTTTGCAGTTACACTCCGTCGAAAATAGGGCTTGTGGCTAGTCTTGAAACTAGTCTAAAACAAGTGTTTCGGGTAAAAACATCATAACTTATTCACAGATCCAAATTCAGTAAGACAAAATGTGTTGGTTAGAGTACAATTTGTAGTATTCTATGTAACATTTTCAGATCCATTCAACAAATATTCTGTGCGGGGCACGCTCTACAAGGTCACTCTCTAGAATAAGCCAAAATTCAGCAAGGTATGCCATTTTTTCTATAACTCTTTTTCTGAGAGGTTCCAAGTAGTGACACTTAGAGGAATTGCATAAAACAAATTGAAGAACATTGTGTAC
>ML817074.1:50907-82742 GCA_009831015.1 Picea engelmannii | reverse complement strand
GGGGGGGGTGTTGATTCCCTTAATCGCCTCCCATCATTCCTTTGCTAGTTTACTTAGTCTTTTGTTTAAAAAAACAAGGGAATGGTGGGGAGGGGCGATTCCTTGTCCATTCCTTTGGTTGTTTACGTAGTTTTTTTGTGAAAAAAACCAAAGGAATGGGGGTTTTTAACTTAGCTTTTTAAAAGAAACTTGTCTAGTTTTTAGTCTATTTATTTTTTTATTTTTAACCCTTTTTTTGTGACTGGCAAAATCAACAACTAGTCAAGCACGTACTTGCATGACACATGGTCGTGTTATCTGACTACTACCACTATAACCTATAGTGGTAGTCGAGGGTTTTGAACCAATGACTCCACATAATTGAGTGCCTTAACAATACACTCCATCACCGATTGTTCTACACCCGGAGGATTTTACAAGGCTTGAATCCATTAAAATAATTTACTCATTAAGAGCTCAACATGTCACTTACGAGAATTGAAGTTGGGTGGGGAGGATAACAATCATTCATCCCAACCACCTGAACTAAACCCAATTTATTACTTATTTTTAAATTTAAATTGATTTTTAACATTACATTTTAGTTATATATATATATATATATATTTTAGAATTATTGTTTTTTTTTTTTTAAATAAAAAGGGGTGATACCTGTTATATTACTATATCAAAATAGCCAAAATACAAAACTATTGATGATGCCAGTTGTCCTGCCTGAGCAGGAAACCAGGACAGCTGGGCATCCATGTCCAGTTGTCACACAATATGCAGAGTGGTCAGAATTAACAGTGTTAACGGTGCGACGTCCTGCCCGAAGGAAACCAGGACTTACAGTTGCAAACTTAAAACTATTTCTGCTAGCTAGCATTAAAATATCCTGGTATCTAGCTATCCTAAGACAGAAAATGAAAAAACAACACCAAAACCAGAGCCAAGTTTTAAGCATTGCGTGACCTCTGTACCAGGCTGCTTGCCCTAGACCTCAGAGTGCCTCCATCTCACCGGGAATGAGTAGGGTCTTGCGCAGGTTGGACATTGCTTCTTTGTTGATGCTCTGGAATGGGCGACGAAGAACATGTCGAGACGCTGGTCCATACGTCCTAGCCGGAAGATTTGATCATCCAACTTCTCCCTTATCTCGAAAACAAGATTGAGTCCTATCCAGTCGGCTGAAGGTGGCTGGTCTGGATGGTTTCTTCCCCTGAAATCCTCGCTGGCGGTGGTCTCTGCTGCCGGTGTCCTGTTCTTGTGTCGAGCGCGGTCCGTGTCCTCTGCATCAACGGTAGGCTCCGGGGGAGCTTCCTCTTTAATGTAACAGGGGGAGTAAGGCGCCGCTGTGCTGTCTATTGCAGGGTCGAACACATTGCATGCTGGCTGCCGTGTGCCATAAGAGTGGAAACTCGTACTCGGGTGCCAATTCTTCAGTACCATGAACAAATTCTTAGGTGGACTGGGCAGACCTCCTTCCGGGACAACCTCGTCCACGTACGCCATAGGAGGCGTGTGTGGTCTGTGCTTCCTCTGTCTAGCCACTATCGCCATTGTTGCCTCAAATTGCGCTTTTCTTTTACGCCGCGACGCTGCAACGTACCAGGCCACTCCACGACGCGGTTTCCCTCGAATTCGTGGCATGGCGAGAGTGCAGTGAGAAGTCCCAATGCCACGGTTGTCTGTTGAATTGCTCCGGAGGAAAGGCGAGGGTGTCAAGTGCAGTCACTGTGGCAAGGAGGCAGGAGAGAGGTCGCCACAACTCTGGTTTGCCTGCGAGTTGGAAGCCTCCCGAAACAAATTGTCGCCAAAACAAATGAGCGCTAAAGCCAAGTCTATTGCCATAATCAATGCCATTAAAGGCTGCTTGTTAATGCACTGGTGAGGGGTACCCTTCCCTTGCGCGAGGGGCCTCATCAGGTCTATGGTTTTGCGCAGACTCATGCGAGGTTAATGGCCGTGGTGTAATGGACAGTCGATGCATTAAGTTCGCGTCCTAGCGCATTCCCGCGTGGCATTATCGCACCGCGTGTCACCCCATCCGAGGATATTTTAGAATTATTGTTATGTATCATTTTTCCTTTTATATATACAGCCTAAGTGGGCCTAATGGTTAAGAACATGTGTTTCCTCTTAAGAGGTCACAAGTTCAAATCCCAAGGGGGGTAGGGTATGTATACCTCCGTAGACTTTACCAGTTAAATCGCTGGGCGGAGGGGGGTCCCTTGTCCTACAAACAAGGGGGTCTCATACACCAGTTTGGTGTGGCTTAGCCGTGACCTTAGAAATATATTATTATTATTATTATTTTTCTTAGTTTAATGTTGTTTTTTAAATTTCCCCCTTTTTTGTTTTGTTTTCAATTTTGTTTCATTCCACATTGACATGTTAAGATTAGACGATGTTGACATATTTATTTATGACTTCCATTTGACAAAGAGAGGCACTCTTCGCTCCAAGATTACATAGATTATCAAGACTTTGCTAGCACAAGAAATAGTTGCAAGATGCCAATCTAGTGAATCGAGTCATAGATCTAGAAGGCATTTGATATCTGAAATGTTGGGTATACATGTCGACTTAGATGGTTCACTCATTGATAATAGAGAAGCATATGGGTAATTTGCATCATCATCCAATCACTCATCTAAAGATAATATATATTTTGATGGTGTGTCAGGATCCACTAGTCAGATTCAATAATTGTATGAAACATTTTATATATTTTTTATTAATATGACGTTTGCATGGTAACTCTGAAGGAGTGTTTGAACTTACATACTATCTTCCATGAAGTTAAGAATCATTTCTATGTTTGCTCGCTTATATAATTTGATTAAGCATAATATAACCAAAATTTTTAACTTTTCTAAATTGAACATGCACAATGCAACGATATTATTATGAAATCATTTGAGTTTACTTCAATGCAATTTGTATTGAGTTTTTTTAATTAAAAGTAATTAAAATGTTTGGAATGCTATTTTTTTAAATTATAGAGGGATATCATCATGCCATTATATATTTTTTGGTGCATTATGTGATGATTTAACCCTAAAAGAGTGGACATTTTTAGGTTGATCTATAATTGTGTTTACAATAGTAATAGTTTTTTAGACCATGGGGGTACTATTGGTAGCACCCCTTTTTGATTCAAGGGTTGATTTTAAGATTCTCGTTGCAATGGTACAAGTTGTTAAGGCCATGGTTTAAAAAGTATTGCAATTTTAAGTAAAAAAAAGGGTTCTACTCGTAGCACCACAATTTGATTTGGGGGTTGATTTTAAGGTTTTGGTTACAATAGTACCAGTTGTTAAGGCCATGGTTTCAAACAACTTGTAATTTTAAGTCACAAAAAAAAGGTGTGCTACTCGTAGCACCAATTTTCAATTTAAGGGTTGATTTGAAGGTTTTTGATAACAACAATATGGTTCTTTAAGGCCATAATTGAAGAAGGTTGTAATTTTAACCCCGAAAAAAAGGGTGCTACTGGTAACACCATTTTTTTATTTGGGGGTTGATTTTTGTGCTTTTGACGCAAAAATATGGGTTTTAAGGGCTAGATTTCTCATTTTGAAGTCATAGTTCTTGTCAAGCTAGTCACTATGCTATTTTATAATGGAGAGATGGGCATAAGGTCCAACAAAGAGAGTTTCAATTGCTTTAACAAAAGGGCCAAAAACTAAGGGATTTTAGCAAGACCAAAATGAAATGCCATTATATTTTATTGTAATCATTTTCATAATCATCATTGATGAAGAAACTATTGAGGCCCAAGCACTTGGTCCACTACCTACATTCCCAAATGATTATGGTGTTATCCAAGATGAATCACCTTTTAATAAAGTGAGTTTGCTTAGAGTGTATAATCTTTGGGAAAATATGTTTTATCTTGAGGGCAAACTCTTTAGCCATAATTTATATGAGACATTAAGAAAGGTGTTGGTTTCAAGATAGTAATAAGGTTAAGGTTGATGGCCTTTGGGATGAAATGAATAGTTCCTTTGTTATTAGTGGCTCTCAAAGTTTTCTTTGAGACAACTTCTTTGTAAACTTGTAACAATTTTGGGCAATAAAATCCCAAGTTTCTTTGTGCAATCTACATGAGAAACCATATTTTCCAAACCACTTTTCATCGACAATATATTTTTATTTTTTAAACCAAAACTGCGAAATATTTTATGACAAAAAAGTTGTAGCATACAAATAGTACTTATTGAGTGTCTTGCAGTTTTTCCTCCTCCCTTCAAGAACTAGAGGGAGGGTAAGCAATTTTTCCTACAATGGATTTTCATGCTAATTTCCTAAGTACAATGATATATTCTTACAAATTTATTGCAAAGAAGAATACATAAACATATCATAGTTATCGATTGTTAGTTATAATCCCCCCTTAATCAAAGGAAAGTCCAGAGTTTCTTGATGTCCCAAGAGGATATTCATTTATGCCTCATAAGTTATCTAGTCCTGATTAGATTTCCTTCCCCTTGTGAGAGGAGGGGAGGGATTTGCAACATTCATCAATATTTCAAAAAAGGATTTAGAATACTTAAAACCAATCTATGCTTATGGCTCCACACCTTGTTCCTCTTCCTAATTTGATTCCCCTACTTCCTCCTCTGTTGCATTTGCTTCCTCTTATGGATCCTCTACATCCTCTTCTTCTTACTCTCCCTCTTCTACTTCCTTCTCTTCTTTTGAGGCACTGGTCTCTAGATCCTTAAGGGAAGGATTTGTACCATTATCAAGATGAGTTGATTTAGAGTTGAGGTTTATTATTGGTTCATCTTCCTTTTCAATTTCCTTATTTGTGTCTTCTAGATTTACCGAGCCATCTAGATTCCCAAGAACTTCGAATTGATTATTGCTTGAAGTGGGTTGACCCTTTTGGGTTGGCTTTGACTAAGGTGTCCCCTTATGCTAGAAATTTTTGCACATGCTTGGAACCATATTAAACTTAGGTTATTTTCTTAACTGTTGCTTTGTGGGAGGTTACTCCTCCTGGATTTTTGAATAGTTTTGGAAAAATTTCCACGAACATGGCATGAATTGAACTTAAATGAAATATGCTAATAATATAACATTTGGTGATGGCTCTGTCCATCTATATTGATTTACAAAGCCTATGGGAGTCCCTTCTCAAAATCCACCTCCATGCATATCTCACATAAGAATTTTTTTTTCCTTTTGGTTCTATTCATTCAATGAATCAACCTAGTTTGTTTCCAATATCTCTTAGAGAGAAATCAACCCATAAAATTGGAGGGAACCGGGGCAATCTAACATACACTAGGGATGCTATAATTTCTTCTTCTAAATCCGATTCAAGGAACAACGAGGCTAGATACAATTCCCAGGATCCCATAAAATATGGACTAGAGTGGAAAATCAAATCCTACTCTTCTCTATTGAGAAAAGGAAAAACATAATAGCCTCAGCCTAAAGAAAACAATATTACTTCTCCTTTAATATTGATGGACCATTGCTCTGCTACCCAGGTTTCCACAACTTTTGGGCTAGGCTAGAGGCTTGTAAATTTTACAATCAAACACATTTAGATAGAATGAGGGCTTTCCTTCTTGGCTCTAGAGATGGGAGATGCAATTGAGGGATGACTTCCAACCATTTTATAAATCTCCAATGTCAAGGATAATTTCTGTTGTTTGGGTTTAGGGACCAAACCAAAGAGTTAAATGCCTCCATCTCCAAGATGTTGGCATCTCCAATTCTTCCTTGGAAAGCTTCACTCTTCCCTCTCACAACCCCAAACCCCTACATGAAATGGAGATGACTCCTTGCTCCATCATGGCTTCATGAGGTAGTGACAAGGGATTCAACGATGGATCCTTACTCCAACGAACGACTTTAAGATCTAGTGACAATGGCAGTTTCTTGCTCCAACAAACGACTTTATGATCAATTGACTATAATAGATATAAATATAAAAAATATAAAGAAAGATAAATAATAATTAATAATTAATACGTAATGAAGAGACATGACATCCTAATGAAAGGACACCTCTCCTAATTAAAGGGAACCTCCGTGTGGGTATATATACATCCCTCACTTGTATTGATATCATCGTATTCATATTATATCTTATTCTCATACATTTAATATTCAATATGTTATTTATCCATATGGATTCAATTATACTACTTTGAATATTTTGGATGTGTGTGATCTGAACTCGATTGGTTCATTACATTTGGTATCAGAGCAAGTTTGATCCTAGCCTTTGGCCACATAAATTTTTGGTGTTTCTCCGATTCAAAGGTATTTGACCAAAAATCCGGCCCTTGGCCATTTTCATTTCATAAATTTCGTTGAAGGAAAAAATAAGGGAAATTACCACTTTTGCTTCCATCCGTACCATTTAAAAAAAAATAATTGGAGGATTTCGTAATAATAAAAAAGGTTTGCGACCAAGGCACATAGAGGATTACAAAGTGCTAAAAATTGTGCTCAATGGCGAGGCAAAAAACTACTTATCCAACATTGAACTAATCCTTTTTATCCTTAAATAAGTTCGTTCTATAATATGAGTATTTACGTCACAAAATTTGACAATGTATACTCTAAAAGAGATGCCAAGGATGCAAACAACTTTAAAAAACATTAAGTAATAGGCTTGGAGTGAGCAGGAGGTTCCATATCTTCCTTTCCCATGTCACAAGCTGGAAGGTTGAAGTCCAGGAGTGGACTTTCGACTAAAGGGGAGGAGCCACTAGTTGTTGAAACTGTCTACATAACCAAAGGTGCTGGTGAACTTTGGGCCTGAAAATGTTCCACTTGGGAACAAATTGCATCTACTTCATCATGTTGTTGTCTCATGGTTGTTTTATGTTGAATGAGAATTTTCAGAATGAAAGTTACCTATGTAGTCAAACCTTAGGATGTAGTTTGAAGTTGTTGCAGGAAATTCCAAAGACATTTCATATTATCTACTTGATCTTGAGAGGACACCAAAGCCCTATCCTTTTCGTGAAACATTTGAATGGATATTAGCCTCATCCATTGGGGGAGTCTACAAAGCAAATGAAAGAAACTGAATGAGCCACCAAGACATGGGGCCCTAACCTAAAGGAGAAGCCACAGATTGAGACCCCAATTCCACCAACTGAGATGCCAGGTATGCTTTGACGACGTTTCTTTCTAAACATAGAGACTTTGCAATGGACACATTCTGGAATTGTCTGAAGGGACGATGAGAAGAGCACAATCAATGGCCAAATTTCCAGATACATGTAGACACTGAAAACCCAAAGGAGAAACTCCAGTTCATAAGGATAGAGGAAAACCCTCTGGACTGAAACCCCCAATGCATAACCACAATCCCCTAGACCCAATTGGCACTCTTGAATTTTGACCTCAATTGAGCCAATCAAATAGAGTTTCTAGGCCCAATTTCTTCCGCAGCGGTTGAGAAATAATGAACCAGACATTCAAATTCATGACTAAAGAACTGCTCAGGGGAAAGAAAATAGGGCTCCCACACCCAATATGCAAACCATAATATATCATTATGTCGATTAGGTGAGAATTCAGGACAAACAATCATACAAACAATGCAATTGTCTCATCCATTGCATCTCACATGAGTCGCTTCACCTTCATCCTATTGAATTCATTGTGCTCCATTTTCATTATCACACTTTGGTTGTGGAGAGGGTGCATGGGGAGTACATAGTGTCGATCCCCCCTTAAAATCTCATGTGTGAATAGGTAGAGAGTTGGCAGCCTGATGTTTAACACCCCACCCATTTAATTTGCATGGCGTCTAATGCGATTCTCATTTAATATGGGATGATGAGTTGGGATGATCTCACATTAACACTAATAACCCCTTTTGATGCCAGTGTGGCAAGGTTGGCTTAGGTATCAACCATACCATTATTCACCTAAAAAATATGCTAAAAAGTGACCTGGGGGATGGTTGTGGGAGCATGTTTGATTTTTCTTATGATGTTTCCCATATGGATATCCTTCAACATGGATCCTTTTAATAAGCATTCGATTGTGTTCAATGAGTCTCCTAATATGATGAGCTTCTGAATTCGCCACTCCTTAGCCAAAAATACAACTTGAAGAAGGTCACACTCTTCAACTTGGTTATTGGTAACTCTGCCTAAGCTCCATGCATATTTGACCTCAATATTACCCCCGAGGTAAAAAATGACCCATCCCACTCCTACCACCCTGGGGTTTCCTTTAGATGCTCTGTCAAAACAAAGGATATGAGCATTCTAGGTTGTCAACCATGTTTGGAAATTAGAGGGTGGTATATTGTTAAGAACCTAACCCCCCTCACCAATCACATCGGTAGAATAATATATTTTCCGTGTAACAAAAGATGACATTAGTTAAGAAGGCCTATTTAATAATGTGAACAAGTCTAATGTAAGAAGACTTAATAGAAGCTTCCACTTCTAGAAAGATCTTCCTCTAAAATGTTCTTTAGAAGATAGAATAGTATAAATAGGAGTAGAAGGCATGAGAAAGTCTTGTCTTTAGAATTATTGTAACATAGCTYTGATCTGTTGGAGGTTGCCCCCTCAAAGAGGCAAGTGAACTTGGATTTCTATCAATAAAGGTACCATTGTTGGTGTTGTTATTCTCTATATTTTGTTGTTCCATTGGTATTTGTTGCAATATTTCTATTTATGCTTATTATACTACATCTGGTACCTTACAAGTGGTATTAGAGCACTTTCCTTTGTAGAAATTTTGGGAATTTTTGTTTTCAGGGTAGAGATGTGTACTACTRGTGTCATTAAAGCACAAATATATGGCATTCAACGTGAGAATCTACGGCTGGAGAAGACTACATGTAAAAAATACAAACAATTTCACATGGATACTCGAAACAAACGTTTCACCTTGTTGGAAACCTTTRTAACCCATGTTGGTACCCCTTCGAGTAGTACCRCATCATAAAAAATCTATACACGACCATCACTCCCATGTATTGTTAGGTATATTATGATTCCCCTAGGTCTCTTGAAACTAGMTCTAGATCAACCAATYGACCACTTGACTGCGATATATACTCTCTAGTACCTGGGTAATTGGGTAGTATGACTAAGGGTATGGTCAAGCCTCCTTAGTTGGTGCCCTAAGATATTGGGTCAAGTACTAATGTTCCACCCCGCACGTATATCAGAGAGCTATAACAAATGAAAAACCTTTGTATGTAGGAACCCTGAAAACCCTAACCTTTGGGAATATAATAGAACATAAAAGGAACATAAGGGATATATTGTCGCGCAACCCTACCTCCTGCATTCTGGTTGCGAAATTCCTACACATTTTTTAATGTTAACAATTTTGGCATTTCGTCACAACAATATTCTTCAAGTCAGAGTATAACTTGGCAAGACTAAAAAAAGAGAGTATAATGGTCCCACTAGCACCCTTATTTTGGACCTATCCCATTGGATTCCTCTCTTCACACTGATCATCATGGTACCTGTTATCACACTAAGTTGCCTTGGATCTTTAGCCCTTAGTTTTAAATTTTTCTAAGCCTTTGGATTTTTTAAATTTGATTTATTTTCTTAAAGTGTGATTTACTTAGGTTACCATGAATAATTGAAGGCTTAAGTCATGACTCAAGTTTTGATCCTCACATAAACTTTTGGCCTAGGTTCATTTTCTTGGCTTATGTTTTGACCCCCTTCATGACTTGACACTAAGCTTGACTCACCCCACTACCAACTTGACTTCTCAAGGCCAAGAGGTCATAAATTAAATTGAGAAAACAGAGAAGGAGGCCCATCTTTCTCCTCAGAGAGACCTTTCACCCCCTCTTGCACCAGAATTTGAAGAATTCCCTTCCTCTACTAAAGCCACAACTAATAAAGGAAGGAAACTTCACTTCTCTTCATCTCCTTCAACAACTAGTAAAAAAGTCAGAAGACCTTTCAGAAGATCATCATCTACCAAGGAGGCCGTTGAAATACAAGTCCTACCAAAGGCTTCCATTCTAAAGAAGAAGAGAGATAAAGGAAAAGGCATTGAGAATCCTGTTAGGATGATAGAGGTAGTACCTATGCAACAAGAAGATGAATCCATGAAGATGCATGTTGAGACTGTCCACACCACCACTCCACCTAGAAACCAGACCTTCAAAAGATTGATTAAACAACTCAGGGAATCTAGGAAGGAGGTGGCTTGTTTGAAATCAGAAGGCCTATCTGAAAGGATTAAGATGAAATAACTCATGAATGGTTACAACCACACTCTTGATTTAGCAAGATTTGCAACAAGAAGAGCCCAACCTCTCCATAGGCAACTCAAGAACCTTTATAGACAAAACAAAGACTCTCAGTCTTAGAACAAAAAGCTCAAGGCAAATTTGCAACAATTCAAGGATGAGATGGCTCAAAGAATTTTGAATGTGTTGGTTGAAGCTGCTATTGAAAATGAGAAACCAGTAGAAGCATAGCTCCAATGAAGAAGCCTGTTACCACTAAAGGGAAACATGCTGATGTGCCAGAGGGAAGTCCTCATTCCACAAGAAGGAGTGTCAGGTTGTTGAAGTGATTGGTGAAAAGTGAGCTCCATTTTTTATAATGGCCCCTTTTTGCAAGGATAAGTTACTGAGGAAGTATTATTTTTTGCCACTTATACAGGCTTTATAGGCTTCTAATGTATACAACTCAGGGTTTTTTTAGTTCTTTGCAAAGAGTTAATCTCTTAAGTAGAAATAACACAAAGATTATGTAGTGCTTTGGTGCTACAGAATTGTCTAATTCGCATATACTATCAATATGCTACCTATATCACTACCTAATTTCCTAAGACTGGTGTAGCGATGGCACTGCTAACTTCCCGGGGTGCTACCAAATATGTTAAGCAGTGAAATGATGGTGTTGCGAATTCCACATGGTGCTACCAAATTTGTTTTGAGGACGGGTGCTACATATTCAACAGGATCAGTTCATCATTGGCGCTACTGAATTGCGTGCAGATACACGGGCATGCACTATCGAAATTCACACAGAGAATGAATTACACAGGCTTTGGCGCTACCGAATTTTTAACAGAGGTTGAATTTTGCACAGAGACACACAGGATCGATTCTACCCATTATGAAGACCTATTTTGGAGGTTGCAATGTGAAATTACAAATATTTTTGTGAAGGTGCTACAAAAGCTCGCTACCCAGAGTGCTACCAAATGACGCTACCAACATGTACCTGAAATCAAGGGGTTCGAGTTATCATCCTTGGGAGTGGTTGATGATGTGGAGAATGGCTGAGATGGTAGCTGGAAGCATGATGACAGTTTACAAGCCTCTGCAGGACACTTGGCATGCAAGGAGATGCACATCAAAGAAGATCAAGTCAATTTAAAGTTGGTTGGATAAGTGGCCAACATTTTCATTTTTTATAGCATAGTTGTTAGTTTAGCTGTTAGATGAAATAATTATTTAGAGAATTTCATGGAAGGAAGGCCAACTCACACCTCCAGATGTTGCCTTCCCTTTTTGTTATAAATAGATAGTCCAAATGATTTAGTAGGTTCAAATGGTTGAGCTAGGCTCCCTTATTTTGTAATATTTTGATGAAGCTACTGGTTAACTGGTTATGTACTTGATTTGAGACTTCTTGATTAATATAAGTCAACTTTCTTATTCCATCTTATTTGCCTTTGATACTAAAGTATTCATGATTGAATGATTCACATGGATTGTTGTAGTTGTATTATGATGAATGTTTGATTATAGTACTGTTATGATGTTCTTCAGTTTCCTTAAAACTTTGAATTCAAGAAGATCTTGTGTTTGAGTTTTTACTCCTTAGGCTGCTTGAAGACTTGATGTCCATAGCAGAGCTCTACATTTTTCTCACCAAAGTCTCTCTCTATTCACCTTTACTCCCACTCATTGACTGAAGTTGATCAAGACCCCAATTGCTTGTGCATGCTAGCCCAGATTTCTGAGTTAGAACATTATTATCTTGAGTCTTATCCATTTGACCTCTTTAAAATGATTTACATTTACATATAACCTCATGGGTACTGGGCTTACCTTCTATGCAATCCGAGGGTGATTGCTAGTGCTAACAATACCTATCATTTTTCAGCCCTTTTTTTCCCGTGGACACAACCCCCTTCCCGACACCCTTATTTTCCACCTATCCCATTGGATTCCTCTTGTCGCCATGATCATAGTGGTATATATCACCTATCATCCTTTTTTCAGTGGACCCACTCCCCCTCTTAGACACCCCTACTGCCTAAATGGCCACCACTCACAACTAAGAATTCATTAACCTGCAAAATGAATCTAAACAACACAAGTAGTCCATCCATCAAATGACTTATGACATTGCTACATCGAATTCCAAAATTGCAAACTTAACTGATCAAGTTACAGGTGAATTTGACCTAGTCTAGGGAAAATTTGACCTCCTCAATGGTTGATTTGATGACCTCCAATCCAAAATCACGAAAGTGTTGAACCAATCCCAGGGCCATCCCTCCTCTGAAAAACTTCACACTTCGAAGGTTGTGACTCCTCCCATGTTATGGCCTTTCACTCCAACAAATTTGATGGCTTGGATCCCACTGGTTGGGTCACTCAAATGGAGGATTATTTTTCTTTGCATGGCATTACAAATGAGTTGGCCAAACTTCATTATGGTGTTCTCTATGTTGACTTGAACGCTAGAAATGGTGGAAATGGTGCAATAATGCATGCCAGGGTTATGTTGCTTGGACAAAGTTTGTTGCAGAGATTTATGAATTCTTTGAAATAGACACCCACCATTTAGGTTGTTTGACCAAGTTGAAATAGTTTGGCAGAGTGGAAGTCTTTATAAATGCCTTTGAGTTCTTGGATTTTAGAACAGACGACATGTCTGATTCCTTATTCAAGGAATGCTTTATCAGTGGCCTAAAGGATGAAATTTGTGCCCGTGTCCTCATGGCTCACCCCTAGGCTTGGTTGGAAGCTACTAAACATGCCAAAGAAGCACAATATATTGTCGCCACCCAAAACATAAAACCCTCCTTTATTCCTCACCCTAGCCCCCCCAATCCTTCCCCTCTTGCTACTCCTCACAAGATCCATAAATTAACTAGGGTAGAAATGGATGAACTCCAACTCAAGGGCCTTTGCTATAATTGTGATGATAAACATTTTCGGGGCACAAGCACAAAGAACAAAAGCTTTATATGGCTATTTCTAAGGATGTTTCTGACGAGGATGTTGATGTTTCCCCTGTTGAAGAGATACACCAAGTAGATGATCCTACTCTACCCTCTGACCCTCCTGAAGTTGAACTGCTCATTTCACTAAATGCCCTCACTGAGTTCTCTTCTCCCCAAAACCTCAAGTTAATTGGCTACATTAAACATAGGAAAGTCATCATCCTAGTTGACAGTGGCATCACCCATAATATTATTAATCGCCGCATTTCCCAAGAAGTCAATTTCTATATCCGTGCCATGAACACTTTTTAGGTCATGATTACCAATGTTGCTTCTATGAAATGTGGGGGGATTTGTGAAAATGTGTGCCTACAAATTGGTCAGTACCACCTGAAATCTCATATTTTTGCTATAGACATGGGTGATTGTGACATAGTTCTCGATGTTGAATGGTTACACACTCTTGGCCCCATTACCATGGATTTTAAGGACCTCACCTTGCAATTCCAATAGGGGGGACAACAATATATGTTCCAAGGCATGATAGTAGGCTCACCTGAGATCATCAGCTCCCACCAAATGGAAAAGCTACTAAAAAAGGGTCATTCTAGCATTATTTCCCAACTCCATTCTATTCAAGCTACTAAGACACCCTTTGTGCATCCTAACCTCCAATTGATAATCTCCTGACACCAAGCTATTTTTAACATCTCCCATGGCCTTCCCCCTTCCTGCAACATCCATGATCATTCCATTCCTCTAGTCCCCGATAGTCTTCCTCGCAATGTTCATCCTTACCATCATCCCTTTGCCCAGGAAAATGAAAATAAGAAAATTGTTCAATATTTTCTCGAAGCAAGTGTTATTCGTTCAAGTACCAACATGTATTATTCTTTAGTCGTCATGGTACTCAATAAAGAAGGCACTTGGCGTATGTGTCCTAATTTTCGTGCCCTCAACAAAATCACAATTAAGGACAAATTTCCCATCCCTGTAATTGATGACCTTTTGGATGAATTGAGTGAGGCTCAGTATTTTACCAAACTTGATCTCCATTCTGGCTATCACCAGATACATATAAAGGAAGAGGACATTCGCAAGATTGCATTTTGGACTCACGAGGGTCACTATGAGTTCTTGGTCATGCCCTTTTCCCTGTGTAATGCTCCCCCCACTTTTCAAAGTCTCATGAATCATGTCTTTTGTCCCTTCCTCCATCAATTTGTCTTAGTTTTCTTTGACAATATTATCATATCTAGTAAAACTTGGGAAACCCACCTCACCCACGTGGATCAAATTCTCCATCTACTATCTCAGCACCAATTTTTTCTCAAACAGTCTAAATGTGCTTTTGGAGTTTCTAAAGTTGAGTACCTGGGCCATATTGTAGGCAAGGATGGTGTATAGGTGAATCTTAAGAAAATTGAAGTTATGAAGGATTGGCCTTGCCCTAAAACTCTCAAAAGCTTGCGTGGTTTCTTGGGTTTAACGTGCTATTATCGCAAGTTTGTTTAGAATTATGGTGAAATTGAAACTCTTCTCACCGCTATCCTTAAAAATAATGCTTTCAATTGGACTCCAGTAGTTGATCAATCCCTCCAAGCCTTGAAAGATGCTATCTGCAAAACTCATGTCTTGGCACTACCAAACTTCACCAAGACTTTTATCCTGGAATGTGATGCGTCAGGGAAAGGAATTGGGGTGGTCCTTATGCAAGATGGCCGACCCTTGGCTTTCACTAGAAAACAACGGTCTGAGCGAAATTTGGGCCAATCAACCTAGGAAAAGGAAGTGTTGGCTATTTTGCATGCAATGGATCTATGTTGTCCTTATCTATTGGGGAAACGCTTCCAAATTAAAACCGATCATCGTAGCCTCAAGTATTTTCTAGAACAAAGAATTTCATCCCCGGAGCAGCAAAATGGGTGACCAAGCTGTTTGGATATGATTATGAAATCATCTACAAGAAGGGCATATAAAATGTGGTTATTGATGCTATTTCAAGGAAATATGAAGAAGGGTCCCTCTTTTCCCTCTCATTCATTGTATTAAATTGGATTTAGGTCATTTGCCAGGAATGGTAGCAAGACCCCAAAATTTATAGCCTGATCCAAAAATTGCAACAAGATCCTCAATCTTTTCCAAGGTACTCTTGGAATAATAAATAACTTTGCTATAAAGGTCACTTGTATTTAAGCAAACAGTTGAACCTTAAATCCATGGTGCTCTATTTGTTTCATGCATCACCTGGAATTGGAAATTCAGGGATTACCAAAACCTATAAACGGGCCAAACGTTCTTTCTTCTAGAATTACATGAAACAAGACATCCACACCTTTGTGGTTAAATGTGATACTTGTTAATGCCATAAGGGCAAAATATTCAAAGCTCTGGGCACACTACAACCGCTTGCAATTCCACTTGCTATTTGGAGGGATATTTCTATGGATTTCATTGTCAGATTACCTAAATCAGGCAATTAGTCAGTCATCATGGTGGTTGTAGATCGTCTTTCCAAATATGCTCATTTCTGTGCTCTTCAACACCCGTTCACCGCACCCAGAATGACTCAAATTTTTATGGATAATATATTCAAACTCCATGGCATACCTTATTCTATTGTCTCTATCCGTGATCCAACTTTAACCAATAATTTTTTGAAAGAATTGTTCAGGCTCTAGGAGACCTAATTGCATCTCAACACTACCTATCATCCCTAGACTGATGGACAAACTGAAGCTGTCAAGATGTGTTTGGAAATATATTTGCGGTGTTTTGCTTCTAATAGAAAAAATCAGTGGGCTCAGTGGTTACCCCTAGCTGAATGGTGGTACAAGACATCTTACCATGTTGCCACTCACATGACTCCCTTTGAAGTACTACGGGAAAAATCCATCTTCAGTTCTCTCATACATACCAGGTGTCTCTAAGGTTCAATAGGTTGACAACAATCTCATATCCCACACAATGAATATTCATACCCTCAAATAAAATTTGGTTTTGGCTCATAATCACATGAAGCAACAAGCAGATCAGGGTTGTTCAAGCACCAATTCACTGAAGGGGACCATGTGTTTCTTCATCTACAACCTTATAAGCATATTTGACTCAAAGTTGAACACTGTTAGAAACTTACCCCCAAATTTTATGGTCCTTATACCATTCTCAAGTGAGTGGGGTCCGTGGCATACCAATTAGCTCTACCCAGTCACTCTAGGCTCCATCCTATTTTCCATGTCTCATGTTTAAAGAAAGTGATTGCAACTAAGTTTCATACTCAAACCAGTCTCCTTGAGTTGGATGAAGAAGGTTCCATTTGGTTGCATCCACAAGTAGTCTTGGACCAATGCGAGCATCATCTTCGTCACGAACCATCAAAGAAGTGTTAGTTCAGTGGAAGGATACACCTCTAGAGGATGCCACCTGGAAGCCTACTACCATTCTGCAACAATTTCCTCATCTCAATCCTTGAGGGAAAGGTTGTTTTTAAAGGGAAAGGACATGTAAGGGACCTAACTTCCCTAACTCGTCACATAGGTAGAATAATATATTTTCCATGTAATAAAGGTCTAAATTATTTGATAGGGCCTATTTAATAATGTGAACAAGTTTAATGTAAGAAGACTCAATAGAAGCTTCTACTTCTAGAGAGATCTTCCTCTAGAATGATCTTTAGAAGACATAACTAGTATAAATACAAGTAGAAGGCATGGAAAAGTCTTGTCTTGAGAATTATTGTAATAGAGATTTGCTTTGCTAGAGGTTGGCCCCTCAAAGAGGCAAGTGAACTTGGCTTTATATCAATAGAGGCATCATTGTTGGTGTTGTTATTATCTATATTTGTTGGTCTACTGGTATTTGTTGCAATTTTTATGTTTTTTCTTATTATAATATATCTGGTACCTTACATATATGGATTTTCCAGTGTGATCAGGGCCTAGAAGAGGATTGAACCTTGATCAATAGACTGAACTTGTCCAACCACTCCTTCTCCTTGTGGTCTAGGTTTTGAGGAGTGGATATCTTAAGTCTACAATAATTAAAATACTTCATGAATAGGACTATGATTTGGATAACTACCCTGCTATATCTCATATTTTCATCCTTGAAGACACTCTTATTTCTTGCCAACCAGACCTGCCAATAAATGATTTTTTGGAGAGCCACCTAGAGATATTGAAAATAGGCTTATCTCGAAAGGAGCCCTGATAGAACCTGTTCCAATTACTTGGGAGGGATTTAACTAAGTCAATCCACTAGACCCTGTGGAGGAGCTCTTGAATAATTTCCTTCCATACATCTTTGAAAAACCTACACTCCAAAAACATGTGCTATATGAATTCACTATTCTCTTTACATAATCTGCATCTAGAGGGCCCATAGATTCCCCTTTTGATAAAGTTGTCACTGGTAATGATTTTTTCATGTGCCAAAGTCCAACAAAAGATATTGAATTTCATAATCTCATCTCGGTACCAAACATTATTCCAAATGGAATATTTGCATGGGAGAGCATATTGAAGGAGGAGAACTTCATAGCCTCTGCTAATGAAGAATCCCTGATCACCCCATCCTCTTTCATTGAGATCCTCCATTTTCCTAGGAGCCAAGCCCTGCAGAGAAGAGATCATACTACCAACGCAATCCCTGAGAATCACTGGAAGTTCTCCAGGGTTCCATCCTAACCATAGGCCAGAGGTGTTGCACCATTGAGACATAAAAAAGGGTGTATTTTTGCTGAGATGTTAGCCAATATTTGAGGGGAGATAGGGACTGATCCTGAGAGAGCGGAGGTCTGCCCATGATGTTATATTCAGAAATATGGATCTACTTGCCATTACTGGGTATCCATGTAAGCTTGCTTTGGATGAGGGAGAGAATCCAAAAGCAATTTCCAAATCATATCACCTTTGTGAGGAGGGGGAGGCCTCTCAATTTATCCGTATCAAAATATTTATAGATAAGAGATTGTTTCCATCAGTCGAGCTTTCCCGATATAATTCTCCACAACAATTTGGATCCTAGGGCCATGTTTGTCATAATTGGATCATTTACCCCAAGGCCTCCATGATCTTTGGGAGCCCTCACTATTTTCCAATTAATCAAGTGGAACCTTTTATGGTTTGATTTTCCTCCTTCCCATAAGATTTTTCTGATCTCTTGAGCCAATGCCCTTTTAATTCCTACCATGGATAACATGGAAGAGAATTGGAAAATTAGAAGGGCCAAGAGGACTTCTTTTACGAAAGTGAGCATGCATGCGAGATTTAACCATTAAGCCCCCCCACGTTGAGATTTTTTCTTTTATTTTGGAGAAAATGATAGACCAATCAGCTGTAGAGAGAGAGGGAGTTAAGGCAGATGGGGATCCCCAGATATTTGAAGGATCTCCAATTCACCACAAGTGGGAATTGAAGGACCCTTGCAATGTTAGCAAGAGAGAGAGCACTAGTATTCCAGGCATATAGATGGCACTTATTATTGTTGACTTTGTTGACTAGGCCCCTTGACAGGTCATTACAAATTGATCTAGAATTATTTTGAAGCGCTTAGCCATGACTGAAGAGCCCCCCCCAGAAGGAGGATATCATATGCAAATTGTTATTGGTTTATCCCTTTGACACCTTGGATAATTACGATACTAGGGATATTCCCATTCCTTCTCTCATGTTCTAGTCTTCTTCCCAGTGCCTCTGCCATTATAATAACAGGAGTGAGGATAGTGGGAAGCCTTCTGTAAGTCCTCTAGAAGCTTTAAAGAAGTTTGTGGGGAATCTATTGATCAGAGGAGCGATCCATGGGTTGCTAATACAGGCTTCGATCTAGTGAATAAAGGATGGACTAATTCCAAATTTGATCATAACTGTAAGGATAAAGTTGTGCCTAACTCGATCAAATGTGTTTACCATATCTATATTTATGACCATTCATTTTTCCCCTCTAGATTTACTAGATGGATTTCCTCCTGGACCATAACTATATTGTCCCAAATTTGTTTTTTAGCCACAAACCCTCCTTGATTGGGTGATATAAGTTTATGGAGGACCTTAACTAAAATCCCTCATCAATTTCATCATCCAAATATGATTTTAAATTTGTAATGGACCTGGTGTATATGATCACATACCTACAAACCTTCCTTAACTTTCACAACAAGAGACTAGCATTTTCATCAAACTTTTCTTTAGTGTCACATGACTAGTTTGGGATTAGTCAACAACCCTAACTTGAAATAATCATAACTATGTACTTGTAATGAATAAAGATTTGAAAATAGTACACAATGTTCTTCAATTTGTTTTATGCAATTCCTCTAAGTGTCACTACTTGGAACCTCTCAGAAAAAGAGTTATAGAAAAAATGGCATACCTTGCTGAATTTTGGCTTATTCTAGAGAGTGACCTTGTAGAGCGTGCCCCNGTACACAATGTTCTTCAATTTGTTTTATGCAATTCCTCTAAGTGTCACTACTTGGAACCTCTCAGAAAAAGAGTTATAGAAAAAATGGCATACCTTGCTGAATTTTGGCTTATTCTAGAGAGTGACCTTGTAGAGCGTGCCCCACATAGAATATTTGTTGAATGGATCTGAAAATGTTACACAGAATACTACAGACTGTACTCTAACCAACACATTTTGTCTTACTGAATTTGGATCTGTGAAGAAGTTATGATGTTTTTACCCGAAACACTTGTTTTAGACTAGTTTCAAGACTAGCCACAAGCCCTATTTTCGACGGAGTGTAACTGCAAAAATGTGACGACCCACAAGCTGAATTTTTTACCATAGATACTTGGATATGTATCCTCAATGGTCTATCAATTTCACAGTCTGAATCATTCTAGAAAAAAAGTTATTGCGAAAATGGTGAGATGACCTATAGATAACATACCTTAGAAAGCATCATCAAAAGAATTTATCCTCTCTTGAATTCCGGCCTTCTTTTCTTCACCTTCCCTCTGAAATTCATCTTAGATATCCTTTGGTTATCTTAGTCACCTATAGATATTCAATATGCTTAAGTGTGATGTAAAATGCGAGAGCCTTGCCTCTTATTTATACTCTCCAAATCTCTTCCTTAGAAGCATCTATTTTTAGGTCACTTAACCCATTTATAGGTCACTTAACCTATTTTCCTCATTTTTAAGGTTAATCACTTTCCATAATTAGAAATCTCTCCATTACTTTATCATTTAAATATTCCTCCTTGACTTTGTCACCTCACTTTATCATTTAAATAATCTTCTTTGATTTTGTCACTTCACTTTATTATTTAAATAATCCTTCTTGACTTTGTCACTTTACTTTATCATTTAAATAATAATTTCTTCTTTGCAAGCTCTTTGACTTCTTTGACCTTTGGGGCTTCAAGCCAACATATGAGGGTCCTCCAACTTCGTAAGGCCATAACTCTCAAACCGTGAGGAATTATGTGACGTTCCACATACCACCAGAAATGGCATGACATGTACTATCCATATAGAATAATATTACCTTCAAATATATTAAAACTCATACCATTATACATGAAACAAACTTGAGTCCATTACCCAAACCTTTGTGCTACCAGAATTCGCTACCAGACTTTCTTCAAGGGTTGAAATCAATGATAACCAACCTTAATCAACAATATCCCCCTTTGGCATTGATGACAACACTATGATGCAATACTAAAATCATTTCATGCAATACTGACGTCATATCACTCATGCTCCCACTGAAACCATGCCTCTGTCCTCTGCATCTCTGTGACCATTGCTCCCCCTAGAATCATGCCTCTGTCCTCTGCATTTGATAAATCTATCCCCCTTTGTCATCAATGGCAAAGGTATCTTTCCATCCGAGGCTGCTCTCCCTAACTGAAATGTCCTCTTTATGGTGCTTCCTTGTGTACATCTAAGACATATAAGATAAGCATTCATTTTGGAGTAGAATAACTTTGAGTCTCTGGCGAAGATACTCAAAGGATTCCCGTGGAAGTGGTTTTTTAAAAATGTTTGCCACTTGTTCTTTTGTGCCCACATACTCAACTCTAATGTTCTTTTCTGCAACATATTCCTATAGAAGGTGATACTTGATTGGAATGTGCTTCGTCTTGGAGTGCATCACCGAGTTCTTTGAGACACTGATGGTGCTTGTATTATCACAATAGATTGGAATGGGCTCATCATACTCAATGTGTATATCTGTTAGAATTTGTTTCATCTAAAGAACCTGTGTACAACATGCTGCTACTGCAATATACTCTACCTCGGGTGTATATAGAGATACTGATGATTGTTTCTTGCTTAGCCATGATACTAAACAGTCACCCAAGTAGAAGGTTTCTCCACTGGTGCTTCATTGGTCATCAATACAACCTGCCCAATTTGCATCTGTGTAGGCAATAAGAGATAGATCCTTTCCTTTTGGATACCATAATCCAAACACTTCTGTTCGTTTGAGATATCTGAAAATCCTCTTCACTGCTAACATATGTGATTCCTTTGGTGTTGCTTGAAATCGTGCCACCTGTCCAACTGCCTGCATTACATCTGGTCTAGATGATGTTACATATAGTAGGCTACCAATCATTGACCTGTATTGCCTCTGATTTGTATACTTTGAATCATCATCTTTGCTTAACTTGCAACTAGTTTGCATGGGAGTCATAATTGGTTTGCAATATTCCATTCCGAACCTCTTTAGCATTTCTCTGATATACTTGGTTTGAGAAATAAAAATTCCTTGGTTTCTTTGGCGCATCTGAAGTCCCAAAAAGAAGGATAATTCTCCAAGTAATGACATTTGAAATTCATTTTCCATATCTTTTGCAAATTTCTGGCTTAACCTGTCATCATCACTACCAAAAATAATATCATCAACATAAACTTCAATTAATAAAATATTGCCTTGACTTTCCTTGAAGTAGAGGTTGTTGTTTGTTGTTCCTTTTCTAAAACCCGCCTGTTGTAGATATTTATCCAGTCTAGAGTACCATGCTCTAGTATCCCGTTTTAGACCATACAAGACCTTCTTTAATTTGCACACATAGTCTGCATTCTCTGACAACTGAAATCCTTCTGGTTGTTCACTGTAGATTTCTTCTTCAAGTTCCCCATTCATAAAAGATGATTTTATGTCCATCTGATACACTTTAATATTTTTGGAGCATGCATAAGCTAAAATCAATCGGTTTGCTTCCATTCTGGCAACTGGGGCAAATGTTTCTTCAAAGTCGATTCCTTAAACCTGTGCATATCCTTTACATACCAATCTAGCTTTGTTCCTTGTAACCTATCCATCTTTGTTCAATTTATTCCTGTATACCCACTTTGTGCCGATCACATTCTTATCCTTTGGTCTTGGAACCAATTCCCAAGTGTCATTTTTCTCTATTTGATCCAATTCTTCATCCATGGCCTTGTTCTAAAATTCATCCTTGCTGGCCTCTTCAATTTAGGTTGGTTCAATCGTAGATGTGAGTGCCATGTGTGTTTGTTCTGGTGAACATATTCTTCTTCTAGTCTCAACTCCCACGTCTTTGTTTATGATAATATGATATGAAGGATAATTCTTCTGTACTCGTCTGTTAGGTGTCTTTGGAGGCACTTGCTGAACTTGCTCTTCTGCTTCTGTTGAGTTCTCTTCATCTTCCTCTTCTACTTCCTTTTCATCTTCTGCTTCTTCTTCGAAAAGTTGTTCCATTGATTCATTTTCTTCTTCCTTTGATTCTGGTCTACCTGTTTCATCAATTGTTACGTTGATGCTTTCTACAACTTTGTTCAATCTCATATTGTAACACTTGTATGCTTTCCTTGTACTTGAGTAATGAACAAATACTCCTTTGTTCACACGAGAGTCAAAATTTCCCATTTTTCCATCTTCTCTTTTGATGTAGCATTTGCTTCCAAAAACTCTAAAGTGTTTCACATTTGCTGGTCTTCCTTTCCATAGCTCATAGGGAGTTTTGTCAGTGTTCTTTCTGAGCATTACTATGTTTTGAATGTGAAATGTTGTATGCACTGCCTATGTCCAGAATATATCTGTCAATTTGGTATCCATTAGCATCGTTCGAGCCATTTCATGTACTGTCATGTTTGTTCTTTCAACAACTCCATTCTGTTGAGGTGTCCTAGCAACAAAGAATTACCTTTTTATTCCATGACTATTGTAGTAGTCCATAAATTCCTTTGAAGTGAACTCTCCTCCATTATCAGATTTCAAGTATTTGATTTTTGAATCCATTTCATTTTCAACCATTTCCTTGTAGATCTTGAAGTTTTCAAAAGCTTCTGACTTATTCTTGAGAAAGAAAACTGCATTCATTCTTGTATAATCATCAACTAATAACATAAAGTATTTCTCACCTTTTAAACCCTTTGTTGTAGTTGGTCCAACTAGATCAGTATGCACAATTTTCAGTGGTCTTGTCATTGAATATTCTTTTAATTTGAACCTGGTCTTTGTTTGCTTTCCTTGTTGACAATGCTTGCATAAAGTGTTGGTTGGTTTCGTGATTCGGGGCATTTCTCTGACTTCTTCTCTTCTGCTGACTTTGACAAGGTTATCAAAATGTATGTGACCCATTCTTCTGTGCCATAGCCAACTTTCATCTTCCTTTCCCAGACAACACTTTTCATTTCCAATTTCACTTAATATATATATGTTGCTTGAAGTTCTCGCAACTGTAGCAATCAATTTTCCTGAACCTTCTTTTCTTATCTCGCACTTTTGTGAATCGAAAGTAACTTTATGACCTTGGTTACACATTTGACTCACATTTAGAAGATTATGTTTCATGTCTTCTACTAGTAGAACATTTTTTGCCTTGGTATTCTTGTTCCCAATTCTAACTGTGCCTTTTCCAATGATTTTAGCTGAATCATCATTTACAAAGGAGACTGATCCATCTCTTTCCTTTCGTAATGTAAGAAACCTATCTCTATCACATGTCATGTGTTTTGAACAACCACTGTCAACATACCAACCATGTTTCTTTTGCTTAGCTTGTAGAGCGAGTGTGCATTCTTCATTGCTATACTGATCATGCTTTCTTATCCATGTCCTTTTCTGAGGCTCATGTTTGTGACTGTTGTTATTCTGTTGCGGTTCTCTAAGAGAGATTGTCATTCTACATTCTTTGGCCATATGTCCAAAATTGTTACATTTGTAACATTCCACTTCAATGCTCAAAGATTCAAATCTGTTGTAACTTCTTCTCTCTGTTTCACTAGGCCTTCTTGGATAACCCCTTTGTGTATGAATTTCAAAGTTGTTTGTGTTCCTGTTGTTATCTCTACAATTCACAACTTTATGTCCAAAACTATTACATGCATAACATAAACCAAAAATGATAGTTTGATACCTCAGAGTTGAAGATCTTCTGAAAGGAGGTATTCTTATAAATTCTTCTTCTTCCTGAGGCCTATCTGTCGGTTGTTGATTCTAAAATCTGAATCTTCTCGGTGGAGAAGTGTCCCTGTAATCTTCCTTGTAGATCTTCCTATCCCCCTTGATTGTTTCTGCATAGATTTTTGGATATGTTTCTTGCTCTGTTGTTTTGGAGCTTGATCCATTTTCTGTCTGATTATATCCAAGTCCGGACTTGTCATGATGAGATTTTTTACTGCTGATAATGTAGTCCAAAACTTTAGAGCCGTTCTGCATATTTTTCTTTTGAAGATCCTTTCTTAATGTGACAATCTCTGCTTCCAAATTTCCAATGATGTCTTTTTATTCTAGCTGTTCTTTGAGTGCTTCTTCAATTATTTTATCTTCTTCTATTTGAACCTTCAAATTTGTGAGCATTTGTTCTAGTTCTTGAGTGTCTTCTTTCTTGTTTAGTTCTGCTTGTAGTTTCTTGTTTTTCTTCTTTTCTCTGACAGCTTCTATGGCACACATTAATTCCTCTCGGTAGTCAACTTCTACCTCTTCAATTTCTTCTTCAACTTCTTCAACTTCTTCTTCGGCTTCTTCATATTCTTCTTTAAAGTCTTTTTTATCAGAGTCTTCTACTACCATGAATAGAACTCTTTTTGTCTTACTGTCACTGACTTCATATTCATCTGATGATGAGATGTCTTCTTTGGTGCATAAGCTTTTCTTGAAAACTTTCTTTGTGGTTCTTTTGCCTTTATATGTTTGTTTTCCTTTTGAGTAACCTTCATCATTTCTCTTTTTTTATAAGGACATTTGTTAGAAAAATGACCAATACCATCACAATTGAAACAAATTAAATGAAGCTTACCTCTATACCTACAGTCGGTTCCCTTGTTCAATCTTTTGACAAATTTGGCCACTTCTTCATCATCTTCTGAGATGTCACTGCTGCTACTATGTTCTTCTTTTTCCCTTCCCTTTTGCTTTGAATTTTTGGATGCTTTGAAGGTTGCTTCTTTTATATCTGGATTTTCCTGTTTAGTTCTCATTTCATATGCTGTGAAGATTCCATGTAATTCGTCCATGCTTATTGAGTTTAGATCTGATCTTTCTTTTAGTGCTGCTATCTTAGGGTCAAACCTCATAGGAAGAGATCTTAGTACTTTTTGAACAATTATAGATTCTTTGATTTCTTCTCCCAATCCTATGATTGCATTCACTATTTCATCAACTCGTAAAAAGTAATCTTCAATATTCTCATCTTCCTTCATCTTAAGTTGTTTGAACTGACCTCTGTAAGTTTGAAGCTTTGCTTCTTTGACTTTTGAATCTCTTTCATAAATATTTTGAAGTTTGTCCCAAATCTCTTTAGCGGATTTACAATGTGCAACTTTGGTGAATACCGTTTCACTAAGACCATTCAGAAGTGCATTTTTGGCTTTGGAATTATTTTCACTGAGTTTCAATGTTTTGTCATTTGTTGGAGGAACTGCTAGTGCTATGTATCCATCTACGATCGAGCCTCCTTAGTTGGTGCCCTGAGATATTGGGTCGAGTACTATTGTTCAACCTTGCATGTATATTTGAGAGATATAACATAGGGAAAACCATTGTCCATAGGCATCCTACAAATTATAGCCTAGGGGAACATACCATACAAGGAGCAAAAAAGATATTTTGTCCACACAACCTTGCCTCCTACATCCTAGTTGCAAAATTACTACACAATTTTTTTTTAATTTTTTTTATTAACAATTTGCGCATTTCTACATTGTAGTATTATTTAAGTCAGAGTATAACTCCGTAGGAGTTAAAAAAAAAGGTGGTTCCTGCCCAAACCCTTATTTGAGACCTATCTCATTAGATTCCCCTTTTTTCCTTGATCGCTATGATACCTATCATTTTTAAACTTTTTTTGTACCTCGTGGACCCATACCCCTCCCGACACTCTCATTTCCCACTTATCCCATTAGTTTCCTCTCATTTCCATGATCGTAGTGGTATATATCACTTATCTATTTTTTTATTTATTTTTCCCTAGATCCACCCCTCTTCCCCTCATGGCTCTCACCCACCAAGAAGAAACCAATACAAAATTGAATAATGACCTTATTTCCCTTTAGGCCCAAGTGAATATTGACATTCCTGCCATTCATGCCAAAATGGACTACATCTAGGAACAACTGGGTAGCCAAATTGATGAAGTCAATTCCACTCTCCAACAATTCATGAACAAATTATAGGGTCCTTACTCCTTCGACCCACCTCTCTATACTAAAGATGTTGACTCCAACCGACCTCTGCACTCTCATTCCAACTCCCTACTTTGTGATCCCCATCTTCTAAGAGTTGAGGTGAAAAAATTTAATGGCTCAAATCCAACAACCTGGTTCACTAGGATGGAACACTATTTCTCCCTACATGGTACTACTAATGAGTCGACCAAGCTTCGTTACAAAATTATCTATTTGGATCCGGAATGATGGCAATGGTGGAAATGGTGTAGAAATGCATGTCAAGGGTATGTTTCTTGGTCATAGTTTGTTTCCAAGATGTATGAAGGCTGTGATACAAACACCCACCATTTAGGATGTCTTACCAAATTGAAACAATCAAGAACATTGGAGGATTTTATAGCTGCCTTTGAGCACTCAGATTTCTGAATGGAGGGCATGACATATGCTTTTTTTTGGGAATGCTTTATTAGTGGCCTCGGGATTGAAATCTGAGCCCGGGTCATAATGGCTTGCCCCCAGACTTGGTTGGAAGCAACTAAATGTGCCAAGGAGGCACAACAGGTCATACTAGCCCAGAGCAAAAAACCCACTTGTGTTCTCTGCTCTAAACCCACCACCCCTGCACCTTAGGCCACTCCTCTCAAGGTCCAAAAATTAACATGGGCGGAAATGGATGAATGCCAACTCAAGGGTCTCTTCTACAATTGTGATGATAAATACTTTCCAAGGCACAAGTGTACATAAAAAAAACTTTTTATGGCCATTTTAGAGGATGTTTCTGATGAAGATGTTGAGGTTTCTCCTAAAGCAGAGCTACCCAAAACATATAATCTTTTGCTTCCCTCTGATCCTCCTAAAGTTGAACCACTAATTTTGTTGAATGCTCTCACTGGTTTTTCTACTCCCCAAACCCTCAAATTGATTGGTTACATTAAGCATAGGAAATTCATCATCCTAGTTGACAGTGGCAACACTCATAATTTCATTCATTGTTGCCTTGCTCAAGAAATCAATTCCTATATCCGTGCTATAAACAATTTTCAAATCATGATTGCCAATGGTAGTTCCATGAAATGTGGGGGGTGTTTTGGAAATGTGCGCCTAAAACTTGGTCAATATAACCTGAAAAATCACATGTTTGCTATTGACATGGGTGGTTGTGACACTGTGCTTGGTGCTAAATGGTGAGGCACTCTTGGCCGCATAACCATGGATTTTAAGGATTTGACTATGTAATTCCAATAGGACAAAAAACAATATAAATTCCAAGGCATTACAACAGGTTCTCTAGAGATAATCAGTTCCCATCACATGGAAAAGTTACTCAAAAAGGTCATTTTGGCATCATTTCCCAACTCCATCCCATTCAAGCAGTTGAGACACGCCCGATACACCTTGACCTTCAAGCTATCCTTTCCCACCATCCCACTTTTTTCCAAACTCCCTAGGGCCTTTTACCTTCTCACGAAGACCATGACCATTCCATTCCTTTAATCCCATGTAGTCTTCCTCCCAATGTTCACCCTTATTATCATCCCTTTGCTAAAAAAATAAAATTGAGAAAATTGTTGAAAAACTGTTAGCAGTGGGTGTTATCCATCCCAGTACCAACCCCTATTGTTTCCCTCTTATCATGGTCCTTAAGAAGGAAGGCACTTGGCGCATGTGCCTCAATTTTCGTTCCCTTAACAAACTTACCATCAAGGAAAAATTTCCCATTCCCATCATAGATGACCTTCTAGATGAACTTAGTGAGGCTCAATACTTTACCAAAATTGACCTCCGTTCTGGCTACCACCAGATACGTATGAAAGAGGAAGACATCCCCAAGACTACATTTCACACTCATGAGGGTCACTATGAGTTCTTGATCATGCCCTTTGATCTCTGTAATGCCCCATCCACTTTTCAGAGTCTAATAAATCACACCTTTCTTCCTTTCCTTTTGCCACTTTGTGTTAGTTTTCTTTGATGATATTCTCATCTATAGTAAAATGTGGCCATCTCATCTCATCCATGTAGATCAATTTCTCCATCTCCTCTCCAAGCACCAAATTTTCCTCAAACATTCTAAATGTGCTTTTGGTGTCTTTGAAGTTGAGTACCTAGGTCATATTGTTGGCAAGGATGGTGTAAGGATGGATCCTACAAAAATTGAAGATATACATAATTGGCCTCTCTCTCTAAAACTCTTAAAAGACTTTGTGGTTTCCTGGGTTTAACAGACTATTATCACAAGTTTGTTCAAAATTATGGAAAAATTGCAGCTCCTCTCACAACTCTACTTAAAAGAATACTTTCAATTGGACTCCAACAAATGACCAATCCTTCTAAGCCTTGAAATAAGATATGTACACTGCTCTTGTACTGGCCCCACTTGAGTTCACCAAGACCTTTGTTCTAGAATGTGATGCATCAGGGCGAGGAATCAGGGCAGTCCTCATGCAAGATGGATGAACTTTGGCTTTCACCAACAAACAATTGTTGGAATGACATTTGGGCCAACCGATTTATGAAAATGAAATGTTGGCTATTTTGCATGCAATGGATCTCTAGCACCCATATCTATTGGGACAACACTTCCAAATTAAAATGGATATCAAAGACTCAAGTACTTCTTAGAACAATGAATTTCATCCCTAGAATGACAAAAATGGGTGACAAAGATATTTGGATATGATTATGAGATTGTTTACAAGAAGGGAAAATAAAATGTGGTGGATGATTCTCTTTCAAGGAAATATGAAGAAGTCCCTCTTTTCCCTCTCATTCATTGTTGCTGATTGGCTTCAGGCTGTTCGATAGGAATAGTTGCAAGACCCCAAAATTTCCATCCTAATCCAAAAAATTCAACAAGACCCCCAAGCTACTCTAGGGTACTCTTGGCACAATGAAGAGTTTCACTACAAAGGTCGCTTGTATTTGATCAAACAATCAACTTTTAAATCCAACACACTCTTTGATTTTCATGCTTGACCTACAAAGGGCCATTCATGTCTTACCAAAACTTATGAATGGGTCAAACGATCTTTGTTTTGGGACGGTATGAAACAAGACATCCACACCTTTGTGTCTGAATGTGATACATGTCAACGCAATAAGGGAGATATTGTCAAACCTCCTAGTAACTACAACTGCTTCCACTTCCACCTACTATTTGGACAAATATTTCTATGGATTTCATTGTTGGCTTACCCAAATAAGGCAACAAGTTAGTCATCATGGTGGTAGTGGATCGTCTTTCCAAATATGCTCATTTATGTGCTCTTCAACACCCATTAACAACATCCACAATGGCCCAAATATTTATGGATAATATCTTCAAACTCCATGGAATGCCTCATTCTATTGTTTCTGACCGTGATCCCACTTTTACTAGCAATTTCTGGCAAGAATTATTTAGGCTCCAAGGAACTCAATTGCATCTCAGTACAACCTATCATCCCCAGATTGATGGCCAAATGAAACTGGTTAACAAGTGTTTGGAAACATATTTGAGGTGTTTTTTGTCTGACAGACAACATCAATGGGTTCAGTTGTTACCCCTTTCTGAATGGTGGTACAACGCCTCTTACCATACTACCACTCGCATGACTGATTTTGAAGTAGTCTATAGACATAAGCCACCATCGGTTCTCCCATACATGTCGGGTGTGTCCAAGTTTCAGGAGGTTGACCACAATCTTACCGTTTGCATGACCATTCTTCGTACTCTCAAAGAAAATTTGGTAATGACTCAAAACCACATGAAGCAACACGTAGATCAAGGTCATTCTAAACGTCAATTTGTTGAAGGGGACCATGTGTTTCTCCTTCTCCAACCGTACAAGAAAACTTCACTCAAAGCCCAACAATGTTAGAAACTTGCACCAAAATTTTATGGTCCTTATACTATTCTCAAACGCATGGGCCAATGGCTTATCGATTAGCTTTACCCAGTCACTCCAAGCTACATCTTGTTTTTGATGTCTCGTGTTGGTTGTGGAGCCTGATTATCTTCTTGATTCAGAGGTCCTTGATTTCAGCCGTGTTTATACCCTATGAAGTATTTACACCCCAGAAGTATGTACACTCTTCCACGCGGGGGAGTGTAGAGGGGGGGTACCCCCTCTGCGGGGTCCGGGGGGGCTATCCCCTCGGCTGGGGGGTCTGGGGGCAAGTGGGCCCCCGAAGCAAAAATTGCCTTGTAAAAGTATATTGTAATTTCATTGTAAATTTGGACCATTCATTATAAGGTTGCAGATCTAACGGTAGAGATCATGTTAGGGTTTTTTGCCTTAGAAGGCAACCCTCTTTTATGAGGGAAATGTATTGCGGCTATGGATGATGGTGAATACTGTATTATGAGAGAGGAGACTGTGAGAGAAAGAAGAGGAAGTTACAGTGGGTTTTGCTGTAGGTTGTATCCCTTCATTTTGCTGGATAATAATAAAGGAAGGACCTGGCAATTTCTCTGGTGGACGCAACCCACACTGGGTGAACCATGTAAATTTGTGTCTCTCTTGTATTGTGTGTCTTCTGTGTTTTGTTTCTGCATTTGTTTTATTTTATTGCTCCGCGGTCCTATTTTTCTAACAACTAGTATCAGAGCGTAAGGTAACTCGTAGGAAAAAAGGGTTCCTGATTCGAGTGGGAGCAATGTCAGAAGATGGAAAGTTTAGGGTCGATAAATTTAACGACCAAAACTACCAGTTATGGAAGATGCAGATGGAAGACTATTTATATCAGAAGGATCTATTCCTACCATTGAGTGGAGTAGCAAAGAAGCCGACGACCATGAAGGACGAAGAATGGGAGATTCTTGATAGAAAGGCTCTAGGAACGATACAGTTGAGCTTGGCAGTGTCGGTGGCTTTCAATATTTCGAAAGAAAAGACAACGAAGGGTTTGATGGACGCGTTGGCCAAATTGTATGAAAAACCCTTGGTGTCGAATAAGGTATTTCTAATGAAGAGATTATTTAATATGAAGATGTCAGAAGGTGAGTCTGTTGCAGATCATTTAAATGAATTTAATACAGTTACTAATCAACTAAGTTCTGTAAAAGTGGACTTTGATGATGAGGTTAGGGCTCTTCTAATCTTGTGC
>ML817074.1:33988-47976 GCA_009831015.1 Picea engelmannii | reverse complement strand
GTGGGAGTTGTGAGCAGGTATATGAACAATCCAGGTAAAGAACATTGGGAGGCAGTAAAGTGGATTCTCAGGTATTTGAGAGGTACTACTACACATGCATTATGTTTTGGAGGTTTAGACACTTTTCTATAGGGATATGTTGACTCAGATATGGCAGGTGATAAAGACAACAGGAGGAGTACCACATGGTATGTTTTTACTATAGGTGGAACAACAGTAAGTTGGATTTCAAAACTGCAAAAGGTTGTTGCACTTTCAACAACAGAGGCAGAGTATGTTGCAGCTACAGAGGCTAGTAAAGAGATGATTTGGTTACAAAGGTTTATGGAGGAATTGGGAAAGAAGCAAGAGAACAACAAGTTGTACTGTGACAGTCAGAGTGCCATTCACCTTGCAAAAAACTCAGCCTTCCATTTGAAGACTAAGCATATACAGTTGAGGTACCACTTCATACGATCCACCTTGGAAGATGGACAATTGAAGCTGGAAAAGATACACACTAGCCAGAATCCTCTAGACATGTTAACAAAGGGAGTGACCAGGGAGAAACTGAGTTCTTGCTCAATTTCAGTTGGTCTTCAAGAATGAAGATGAGAATGAGAAATTTGGCAGGTCTAAGAAGGTTCAGAGTCCAGCATATATAGCAGCGGTGGAGTTGTTGAGATTAGTCTCCAAGTGGGAGATTGTTGGTTGTGGAGCCTAATTATCTTCCTGATTCAGAGGTCCTTGATTTCAGCCGTGTTTATACCCCATGAAGTATTTACACCCCAGAAATATGTACACTCTTCCACGCGGGGGAGTGCAGAGGGGGGGTACCCCCTCTGTGGGGTTTGGGGGGGCTATCCCGCCGACTGAGGGGTCTGGGGGCAAGTGGGCCCCCAGCGGGGGTTCGGGGGCGAAGCCCCTGAAGCAAAAATTGCCTTGTAAAAGTATATTGTAATTTCATTGTAAATATGGACCGTTCATTATAAGGTCGCAGATCTAACGATATAGATTATGTTAGGGTTTTTTTCTCTAGAAGGCAACCCTCTTTTATGAGGGAAATGTATTGCGGCTATGGATGATGGTGAATATTTTATTCTGAGAGAGGAGACTATGAGAGAAAGAAGAGGAAATTACAACGGGTTTTGCTGTAGGTTGTATCCCTTCATTTTGCTGGATAATAATAAAGGAAGGACCTGGAAATTTCTCTGGTGGACGTAGCCCACACTGGGTGAACCACGTAAATCTGTGTATCTCTTGTATTGTGTGTCTTCTGTGTTTTGTTTTTGCATTTGTTTTATTTTATTGCTCCACGGTCCTGTTTTTCTAACATCTCGTGCCTAAAGAAAGTGTTTGACACCAAATGCCACACCCATACCAGCCTACCAGAGTTGGATGAAGAAGGTTCCATTTGGTTTCATCCACAAGCCATATTGGATCAACAAGAGCATCATCTCCACCAGAAGATGCCACCTAGGAGTCGACTACCATTCTGCAACAATTTTCTCATCTTAATCCTTGAGGACAAGGCTCTTTTTCAAGGGAGAGATCATGCTAGGGACCTAACCCCTCACCTAGATAGAATGATATATTTTCCATGTAATAAAGGCCAAGATTAGTTAATAAGGCCTAAATGTGTTTTCCATCTAATAAAGGTCGACATTAGTTAATAATGCCTATTTAATAAATGTGAACAAGTCAATGTAAGAAGACCTAATAGTAGCTTTCGCTTCTAGAAAAATATTCCTCTAGAATGTTCTTTAGAAGATAGAATTAGTAAAAATAAGAGTAGGAGGCATGCAAAAAGATCGTCTTTATAATTATTGTAATAGAGCTTTGTTGTGTTGGAGGTTGCCCCCTCGAAGAGGCAAGTGAAAATTGATTTCTTTAAATAAAGGTGTTATTTCTGATATTGCTCTTCTCAATATTTTGCCGTTCCATTGATATCTGCTGAATATACCTATTTTTGCATATTATATTACATTTGGTACCTTACAATATTCCACCCCCCGCCTCGAAATCTGTGAGAGAATATAGGGAGGCCGAGTATTTTTGGAATATTAGGGGCATCTTATAGACCCATTTAAGGGCACATCATGTCACTCACAAGGAATTGAAATTGGGTGGGGAGGGTAACAATCATTCCTCCCAACCACCCTAGCTACATCCAATGGAAAATATGACCATAACCATTAGAATAACCCCATTGAAATAATATTATTACATAATCCAACATTTGAACATATTTTCTATTACCCACTTCTATCTCCACAATATCTAAAAGACCTTCCTCAAAAGCCATCTTACTAGTATATGTGCTACAAATTGTTTCACTAGAGACATACTTTTGTTGTAGACAAAGAAATATCCAACAATATTCCTAATTTCCTTCAATACTAAATTAGACCATAGTTCCAAGGGTAAGGCAATAGATTTTATCGAATGGTTGCATTGATGTATTCTCTATTCACAGGTTGAAGTAGGGAAACAAAAGTTTTTGCAAAGAGAATCGTAGCACCTAAGAACCACTTCCTCTCCTTTAATTTTTCTGAGTCCTCTCCAAATCATAAGATAAATGCAAGCCAACCTTGATACACAATAAAAAATTGTGGCATGTATCTCAATTGTTACTTCCTTACCTAACTGATCCAATCACTCAATGTTTTCTCATAAATCAGTTGACCAAAAAAATGGCCAACTACTGCTCGCTCTTTCATATTGAGGATTTGGTTCATTACTATGTCTTCACCAAGCACCAAATTGACATTATCCTTCCTCTTACACATATATTCTTTCTCTTTGTTAGTTGGACCTCTATCTCAACCCTTTCTTCATCCCTCTTTGCTCCTTTATGATACTTCAACGAGTTTGGACATCTACAAGATAGAGAAACCCCTTCTATACCACCTCACCAACAACCCCTAGACACCTTTTCTGCACAACATTGTTCAAAATCTATTTGCCAACAACCTCAAAATAACCTTGATGTATAGAGAATACATTGTTGCCCTTCCATCACATTTACAAAAGTTTAAAATTCCTAGTGTGAAGGCTTTTCCTTACAGAGATAGATACATGTAGAACCCCTTTTGCATGAGCCTATCCTATCATTGTTATTCCTTGTACTATTGACATTCAAGTCTCCTCTTACAAGATTTGGAGAGACCACTGAAACCATCTTTCCAATAGTTTTTATTTCTCCCATATTTATCAACTTGGGCACCCCTTGGGATGGATTTTCATGCCTAGGTGATACTTTTTCTATAGTACCAAAACCTTCTTGCCTTTACCATTGGACAAAAAATCATTACTGGTTGAGTAGTGGCTGAGACTTAAGGTTTCCCTTGTAATCACCATGGAGTCTTGGAAACATCCACCTCTCCTTCCAAAGACGAATAACTCTTCTTGAGTAGGGAAAATTGATGGACTTCCACATAGTAACATTGAATCTTTCTCATAGTCTAGGTGTTCTTCATTTTCCTCCATGAAATCTTCTATCTATTCCACTATTTAAATGTTTCTTTATGGTATCTAATATTATCACTTTAGATTCCCTTTAAAATGCCACTTCTATATTTGAAGATGGTGGAAATGAAAGTACTAAGGTCATTGATATTTTTGTAAGTGAGTAGGTCTTGAAGAGGAACATAATTATGAAACTAGGTAAAGCAAAGTTATGTCTTATATTAGTAAGTGTAGGACAAGTTAAAAAGAAATAATCCTCATATTCAACCTCTTTTGTATCACAAATCTATAGATTCACTTATCTTGGGGAGTTTTTGGGTTAGCTTAATGTGTAGTTTCACTATAATGGTCATGAACATTGGTCTTAGATTTGGAAATCTTTATTTTGTTTTTTAAGCTTAAGATGGTTGAAAAATAGTTTTAATCCACCAAATTAGGATGCCATAAATAAAGTCTTCTAGATTAATCACTTTCATATTTGCATGATTGACGTTTCGAACCAAACAAATGTGGTCCATCATTAGGTAATTATGAAGAGATAATTTATTTATTAGTTATATTGATATGAGATTTTGATAAATAAATTAATAAGTTAATTTAATTTGATTTAAATAAACAATTAAAATTAAAATTAACTTATTAATTAATTTTCATCTTAATTGTTTATTTAAAGTGGAAGGGAAGCAATGTATCACCTTAAATATCACTTGATTGATGTCTCTCCTTAAATCCCACTTGATTGATTGAAGGTCGAGATCCATTTTTCATTGATCTTTCATTCATCATCTCGATTCATGTTATTTGGTCACTTTTCAATCTCAATTGCTTCTCTAACATATATAAATAATAATTTATAGAATCTTTCTAATATTTCAATGTCCTCTTATTAATGATTTCATTATTGTTTTAGGGATTCTCTTTAAGCTTTATAGAGATGTAGCTTTTATATTATCAAAAATATTAGTAATTTCACAATCTTATTTTATGTTCCAATAGTTAAGCCATACTTAGAATCTCTATCCTAGCCTCTATTAATTTCACACTGGAAGCAATAACATGGGTCTTGTATTTGTCCAACTTGAGTAATATGTGTTTATAGTCTAAATATTTGATGATGACTTTAGACTTCATAGAAGTATATCGAACTTCAATCAAAAGAATATGGTAAGGCATATTGCATTTACTTCTAAAATTATAGGTTACGAAGCGTTTTTGGATTTGCTCAATTTTATTCCAAGTCTTGTGAGGGATGTTACAATCCCAAACTTCACAAACATAAATAATGACATGGATAACTAAAGTGTTGAAAATGAATTTTTTCTTATCCGAATCCCAAAGCTCGACATTTCTACATTTCCCCCCCAAGACTATAATAATCTTTCCAAACGCCAACTTTTTTTGTTGATATTGTAATTCCATTTCAAATGATAATTTAAATGGATACCTAAATATTTGTAAAATTGCACCTTTTAAGGGTGTTATCACCATACCTAAAAATAAGACTTTTTTTTATATGATTTTTTTTAATCATAATCTTGATTTTATCGATATTAATGATAAGTTCATAATCTTTATAAAATGACCAAAATGTTTAGAATAATTTTTACAAATAAAAAAATATTGATATTTAATTTTAATTAATAATTTATAAATATATTAAAAAAAAAATATATATATTTTTTGTTTGTTAATTTGTGCAGGACCTGCGATTAACCTGTGGCTTGAGAAACCGCGACTCAGGGGCATCTAAGCTGTCAAAATCACCCGGGGATCGCACCCGGCCTGAGCCACACCAACCCTTAACATGGTTGGATTTTTTGTCCCCACAGGTTTCGAACCGGTGACTTTAACATCACGGAGTGGCTTAACAACACACTCCGTCACCGACTGTCCTACACCTCAAGGACAAATATATTAAAAATATTATTATCATTATCATTTTTTAATTAAAATATTTTTTACAAATAAAAAAAATATTAAAAAAATTATTGATAACTAATTTTAATTAATAATTTATAAATATATTAAAAATATTTTTTTTTGTTTGTTAATTTGTGCAGGACCTGCGATTGACCTGTGGCTTGAGAAACCACGACTCAGGGACATCTAAGCCGTCAAAATCACCCGGGGATCGCACCCGGCCTGAGCCACACCAACCCTTAACATGGTTGGATTTTTTGTCCCGCAGGTTTCGAACCGGTGACTTTAACATCACGAAGTGGCTTAACAACACACTCCGTCACCAACTGTCCTACACCTCGGAGACATTAAAAATATTATTATCATTATCATTTTTTAATTAAAATATTTTTTACAAATAAAAAAAATATTAAAAAAATTATTGATATTTAATTTTAATTGATAATTTATAAATATATTAAAAATATTATTATCATTATTGTTTTTTAATTAAAAGTGAAAAAATGTAAACAAATTTCTTTCGTATTAAAGTGAACATTTACTATATTAAATACCCACGATTTTATAATTTTAATTATAAACATTTACATATATTCAAAGAAAAGAACTTGAATCCTTCTTTTTTTCACACGAAAGAAACAGTTCTACTGTTATTCTTATAGAATCAAATGAAACTTCTGATTATAATAAACAGATTTCCAAGTGTAGAATATTCCAAGTGTAGAATAGTCTTGTTCTGTTCAACTGAATCCTGAGAGTACATTGTTTGTCTTTTTCCTTTTTTTCCCTTATAATATTTCACCTTGATTTTTGTCACTTTATAGGATATGTAGTTTGTCTTTTCTAACTATAGTTCCATTAAAAAACTCTTCAAAATAAAGCCATCTTGGTTCATCTTTTAGAGCTTTCTTAGATAGGTTGTCAGCTATTTTGTTGAACTGTCTGTGAATGTGCATAAAGTTTAAGGTTTCAAAGCCTTGCTTTAAGTTACTAATCTTATCCTTCCATTGGCTAAGGTAGATTATCTCTAGTTTCTCTTTGTCACTAATCCAGTCTATAGTAACCTTAGAGTCCCCTGCCACCATTAATTTCTTGAGAGAGAACTGAGTGGCAAGAGAAAGAAGTCCCCATAATCTCAACAACTCAGCTTTCATATTGTTCCCTGTGCCTCCAGCAAAATGTGCTTGGATGTTGTGTCCAGGAGTGATTTTTAAGTAAATACCTATACCACAATTGTCTGTTGAAGTTGCACCATCAAAGAAGCCAATGGGGTTATTGTTGAAGTAGGCCAGGTTAAGTAGTATGTTTGTTTTATCTGCTTCCTCTTTAGGTAGATGTTCTTGTAATGAAGTGAGGATTTTCTAGTAGAGTCCTTGAACATTCTTGGTAAGATTGTCAAACAAAATTATGTTTCTAAATTTCCAAATTTCCCACATAAACAGAAGGGGGATGTGTTTATGATTTGGCAATTTGAGAAACCAAAATTTGAGGTTTTCTTCGATGGTAGCCTTGTTCCACTCAAATTCAATTCTCAAGGAAGTGAGTATTTGACCCCAAATCATTTGTGTAATCTGGCAGTCCACAAAAAGATGTGTGACTGACTCTTCTGCATTTAGACACAAAGTGCAGACTGAAGGACCAATTCCTCCTCATTTTTGATAGTTGATGCTTGTAAGTAATCGATCTTATAAGCATAGCCACATGAAGCATATGATTTTGACCGCTACCTTCACCAACCAGATTGTTTTGTGCCACCATTGCCCGTCATTGCAGTTGAAGGTGTAAAGGATACAATAATATGCAGAGCTAGCTGTGACTGTTTCTTTGGATCGGTTCCATGACCAAATAAGAAAATCTTTTTTGTTGTTGAGTCGAATGCTGCTGAGAGTTAGTTTCTTAGTGTAAGCGTCCCATTCTTAGCTAAGTTCTAAATTTAAACCCAAGGAACTAGCGCTTATCCAACTCTGTAGTGGTTCGGTTGTGGCATTGTTGTTGGCTTGCGCTAAGCTGTAAATGCCTAGACTGTGTAAGTGCTGTAAGAGCGTGTTGGATAGTTGGACGTTGTCCTCACATCGAATGTAAGGATCTCTCCCAAGGATGACGCTATGTCTTGTCCCAACCTTCCAAGCCAGCCATCGCTTGATGATTGGTAAAGCTAGCATCAAATTCTGCCATATAATGGAGGACGTCTTTGTGTGGTGTACATCCCTGCGCATCCAAGAAGTAGGGTCATTATCTTTTAGATATTTCCTGGTGATGACCTTATTCCAAAGATTGTTGCCAAAGAGACCTCTCCAACAGGTTTTGACTTCCAGTGCAAGCGAAAACCATTCCATGTGTTTTATGCCCCAACCACCAGCTTGTTTCGGCTTAGCTAAGCTTTTCCAGTTAGCTAGGTGATAACTAGAGGTTTTTTTTCCTCCTTTCTAGATAAATCTGCTAATCAGTAGTTGAATATGGTGGAGGATAGTCTTCAGAGATTTTTCTAGACTAAGCCAAAAGACTGGGATACTTTGTAGGACTGAAGTTGCTAGAGTGAGTCGGCCTCCCACGGACAACCATCGAAAAGTCCAGTTGTTAATCTTCTTCTCTATTTTTTTGATGAGCCATGACCAGTCGCCAATTCTATAACAGTTTGGTTTCAAAAAGAAACCGAGATACTTTAACCCCTGGTCTAGACTGTCTACCTAAATTTTGTAATCATCAATGAGAAATCTCTTTAAAAGTGGATCTAAATTTTGTGCTATAAATCCAGATTTATGAGTGTTGATGGAGAGTCCTGTTGCTAAATAGAAATTTGTGAGGAGAATTTTGAGTGTTTTCCAGTAGCCAATGTTGCCAACACCCAGGATGAGGATGCCGTCCACAAATAATAAATGTGAAATATGGATGCCAGAAGCTACTTTAAGTCCTTTGAAAGTCCCCGTTTCAACTGCTTGGTTGATCATTCTGCTGAGTGCCTCAATTACAAGAAGGAAAAGCATTGGTGACAATGGACAGCCTTGATGGAGTCCCCGGTGGCAGCGAAAGAAGGCTGTTGGAGTTCCATTCACCAACACTGCCATATTGACCGAGGTTAAGCATCCCATAATCCAAGATTTATTTAATCTGTCAAGTCCTATCTGGTCCACTAACAAAAAGAGATATTTCCAACTTACACTGTCATAAGCTCTTTTCAGATCGAGTTTTAGGATGACTGCGTTCAGTTTTTTTAACTTGGCTGAGTGTAGACTTTCCTGGGTAATACCCACTACATCGAATATCAGTCGATCCTTTAGAAACCCAAACTGTTCGAAAGAGATACACTTAGCTAGAGTGTCTTTTAAGTGGTTGGATATGGTTTTTGAGATGACTTTGTACATGAAATTGCATAATGCAATGGGTCGGAAATCATTAAAGTTGATAGGTTTACTAGATTTTGGAATTAGCATGAAGAATGTAGCATTTAATGCTCCAGGAATCTTCCCCGTGAGGCGAGATTCTTCAACCGCGTTAAGCATATCCATTCCCATAATCTCAAAAAAATGTTGAAAAAGTTCCTGGGTCCATCCATCTGGACCAGGGCTTTTGTCCTTGGGCATTTTGTTAATAGTGTCTCTTAGCTCCTTGAGAGTGGCAGGTTTCCCAAGATTCTGGTTTTTTGACTCATTGAAGAAGCGCGGGACTGACTGTAATACATCATACTGGACGTCTATATTTTTTGACTGAGAAGCTTGGTATTGTGTTCTAAAATGTTGGAAAGCCATCGAGTGTAGCTCCCAGTCGGTTATGGCTGCGTTACCATAATCATTTGTCAGATCCAAAATAGTATTGTGGTTGTGCCTCTGTGAAGCGTATTTATGGAAAAAAATTGTATTCTTATCTCCCTTTTCAATCCATATCGCCCTGTTGCGGAGTCGCCATGTAGCTTCTTCATGTGCTAGTATTTTATTTTTCTTGTGGGTCAGTTCATGTAGGAGATTTATATCCTCTGCATTAAAGATATGAGACAGATTATTGTGAAAAAGGGTTGCTATCTGTTCCTACACCTGTACCAAGTCGGCCTTCATAGCTTGTTGTTTCTTTACTTTCCAGTATATAACTTTTTGTTTTAGATATTTAAGTTTCTCTATGAGCAGTAGGATTTCCGATGAGTTCGACCAGTCCATCATTTCTGCCCAAGTTTTTTTGAGAAGAATATTAAAACTCAGATCACCTATCCATGAGAAATTGAACTTAAAAGGAGCCGCTGTAACTCGTTGGGGGCCTTTGATTGAGAGACAAATCGGATGGTGATCTAAGATCGTAGATGGCTCAACCCAGGACCTGAAGTGAAGACGATCGTTTATCAACTTTGAATCTATTAGGAACCTGTCAAGTCTTTTGGCAATACCATTGACCCCTGTTCTGCTATTCCTCTAGGTGGGAGAAAGGATTGAAGGTTGAAGGTCAATGAGCCCCGCTCTATGGAAAAAAGAAAGAAAAAAATCGACCTTTGGGTCAATCCTTGCAGAAGTACCCCACACTTCTTGAGTGGAAAGGGTGAAGTTTAGATCACCACCCAATATGAGGTTTTCCTCATGTAGGATTCCAGAGTCAAAGAGTTTTTGCCAAAAGGCCTCTCGATTGCTATAAGGGGCATAATAACAGTTTAAGAGTTTAAAGGAAGTACAAGAGAAAAGAAGCTTACCTTCAATGAAAATCCCTGCCGAGATGCCAAAGGCTTGGAAATCAGCAACATCCGGGTTCCAGCCTGTAAGCAAGCCTCCAGAACAACCTATGGAGTCTACTGCAACAACAACCTAGTGTGGGATACATTTCAAGAAAAGAGATTTTGCCTTGTCGTTGCTGACCTGGGTTTCTTGTAAAAAAACAACGTCTGGATTGATCTTAGTGAATAATCTTCTGAGGGAAGCTAGCTTGGTGGGGCTTCCAAACCGACGAAGATTTAAGGAAAGGATGATCATTAAGTAACAGGGTTGATCGACAAGGCTGCTCTAAGTGCTGATGAAGTAGAAAAGGATGGACCAAAATCAATAGAGAGGTCAATTGGAGGGGCCATGACTGAAGAAGGGAGGCCAGCGAGTCCTCCCTCTACAGAGCCTGGAGGCTTTTTAGGGAATCTGGACTGGTTTTTTCTGATAGTGACATTTGATCGATCGGGTGGGAGTGGGGTGGAGGAATGTGTAATCTCAAGGGGAACATGAGAGAGTGGAAGGATTGTAAGAGTGGTGGGAGTGGGTGGCTCGGTGGAAGTTCCAAGAGAAGAGGGAGTTAGTGCTGTCTGAGGAGGGGTTTGGGTGGATGGGATGTTTGAGTGTTGGGTAGGATCGAGGGAAGGTGCAGAAGTGTCATTTGGTATGTGCTATGGGAAACAAAGGGGTGTGGTTGTGGAGGTAGGAGAGGAAGAGGGAAGGGGAAGGGAGGGTTCCAATTTGTCCATAAGAAAACTTCAAAAAACTTCAAATATTTCCCTAATCCAGGCTTCATTATCTTTGAGGTGTCTGAGTTCATCCTCCGAAAGTTTGTGAAAGAAGGTAGGGAAGAGGTCTCGCATCTTACTGAGGAAGGAGTCCTGAACTTGGGGGAGACAGGGGGAAGGTTCAATGTGTCTCAGGGAGGGATTTGGTTGGGTGAATTTGGAGGAAGAGCAATTATTTTTTAAGTGTCCCGCTTGCCAACAGAGGTGGCATCTGAAAGGTTCTCTCCAATAATCAAGGACCTGTATGAATGATTGTTCACCCACTCTAACTTCAAGGGATTCTGACAGACCATGATCAGTGTCAAATTCAACTAAGACCCAAGATGCCCTTTTATTTGACCAGTTGAGAGAGCGCTTGTCAAAAAAGATGAACTTTCCTGTAGTGTTAGCAACTGTCTCTAGGATAGGTGGTGTCCACAGTTCTAATGGAAAATATGGCATAATCATCCAGAGCCATCTTTTGTTGAAGGAGATTTTAAAAGGATGGAAACCTGGAGTCCACCGCTTTAGCATGAGTACTCCTCTGTCCAAGATCCAGGGGGTCGAAAGAATCTGCTGTAGATCTTCTTCAGAGAGGAAGTGGAAGATGAGCCACTGATTAGATAGTTGGCTAATTCTTGGATTGTAACCAAGGATTGGTTTCCAACAATCCTGAACCCAACGATGAAGGCGATTTTTATGCATCTTCAGGTAGTAGAACCTTCCTACTAGAGCTCACTTAGCAAGGCTGGTGACCCTATCCTTAGCTAGATCCTGCTCGAGAGAGCAGACCAATGTAGTTTTTTTCACCTTCCAGCTTTTTAGCTTTTGATTCGAGCGGCCCAATGCTCCAGCTTGTCTGTTATGTCCTGCACCACCGTGTGGGATGGGTGATCGAGAAGGGAAATGTGAAGAGGTGTTCAGGGGTATTTCAGGCCCAGGTGGAGGGGGTTGTGTAGAAAAAGTGGAGAAAGTGGGGGTAGGAGAAATAGTTTGTGCAGAAGAGGGTGGTTCGATTGTGGGGGGAGAGATGTTCGAAGGAAGTCGGGAACAATCATGGAGGAATTGATAGGTCTCGTCGCTCTAAAAGAGGTTATATTGGGCCCAAATATTATCATCATCTGCCCAGGACAGGTCAATGTTATTTGTCATGAAGAGGAAAAGGCGTGGGCTCTGAGAATCAGAAGGGTTGGAGGGGGGCTAGAGGAAGCCGAAGAGAGGCAGTCCTGGTCAACTGAACGAAGAAATTCTCTTAGTCTCAATCGGATCTGGAAAACTAGAAAACCAAAGAGGGGTGATTAGGATCACAGGTCTCGTTCAACCATCAACAAGGGGACTACGATCCTATGGTACCAGGTTAGGATCACTGAAACCAGTAACATCATTCTCTGAAAGTGAAATCCCAATAGCTCATATAACAACTTCTGGAACAAACTGCTTGGAGTTGGAGGAGGCACGAGGGGGAGAGCCCGAGGGAGACTTCTACTAAAAATCTTTCTCCTAGAAGCAACGCTTCTTAGTGGCTCATCCAGATCAAGGAGTCTAGTGTGCTGTAGAGGAAACGACTTTGGATCCCTATAAATGCTAAGACATCAAAGAGGGGACTTCGATCCAATAGCAGCTCTGCAGCCTTTTTCCCTTCTTCTACCGGTTTCAGATCTAACAAGGATGGGCGCATGCTTCTCTAGTTTCTGCAGAATCTGTGCCTACTTCAAGGGATTTTCGAGCCATTAGTAGTGCTACTTCCTTTTTCTCTTTTGCAGTCGGTTGCAAATCGGCCGCAGGGACATCGGCATTTGGTTCCTTTTCCACTTCTGCAGTTGAAATCTGATTAGCGGCAAGGAAACTTCAGGATCTCACTACTTGGAGCTGGAGGAGGCATGAGGGTGAAAGCCCGGGGCGAGCTTCTTCTTTTTTCCTATCTCCTAGAAACAACGCTTCTCAGAGGCTTAAACGGATCCGGGGAGCTAGTGTACTACCAAGTGGCTCTGGATCTCTGTATTCTCTAAGACAACAACGAGGGAACTTCGATCCATTATTAGATCTGCAGTCTTTTTTTCTTTCTGCAGTCGGTATTAGGTCTAACTTGGAGGGGTGCATGCTTCACATTCGATCCAATAGCAGATTTGCAGCCTTTTTATCTTCTTCTACCGGTTTCAGGTCTAGCAAGGAGGTTGCATGCTACTCTAATCTCTGCATTCACTGTGCCTACTTCGTGGGGTTTTCGAACCAATAGTAGAACTGCTTCCTTTTTTCTTCTGCAGTCGATTTCAGATCGACCTCCAGGGATCTAGTGTACTGCCGAGTGGCTCTGGATCTCTGTATTCTCTATGACTACAAGTCGCAGATCCAGTTCCATGGTCAGATCCGTTCAGATCGGCCTTTCTCATACTTGGCCTTGTTCTCCTTTCTCCTTTGTTCTACAAGTTGTTTTCTTTGGGAATTAGCCATGGTATGCACAACTATTTGTTCAATATCTAAAAATACATTCTCCATTAATTCTCAACAATCGTGGACTTGTAGGAAGGTTTTCATCCTTCTTACGAATTTAATGTTAAGGTAAGTAAATTATTATCTCTTTATTTTATATTATTAATAAAAATATTAATTGTTTAATAATTATAGGGAAAAAGTTCTTAAGGTGTATAGAAAAATTTGTGATGGAGTGTATTGTTAAGGCACTTCATTATATGAAATCACCAGTTTAAAACTTTCAATTAACTTTGTATGCCAGGTGAGAGCCGCGTTGACATACCTGAAGTTATTGTGGTAGTAGTCAAATCAAAAAATATTTATAGGAAAAAAATCTTATTAATGAGGTTGATAAAAACTTTTATTAAAAAAAATTGAAGTTTAATTTTAATATGTATTTGTTTTATATTTTCATAATATATGATTTTTTAATATAGAAAAATGAATGATATAATTAATTGAATATTTATGTATCTCTTTTATATAATTTTAAAAATAAAATTATATATTTATATAATTATATATATATATTTATTTTTATATTTATATTAATAAAATTATAATAATACATATTTTTAATTATATTAAAATGATTAATTAAATCATAAAAGTACAATTAAACATATGATTTAGATTTATATATATACACATATATTTTATATTTAAAATTTTTAAATTTTACTTTGGAATATAGTGTGGGGAAACCCAC
>ML817074.1:0-30906 GCA_009831015.1 Picea engelmannii | reverse complement strand
CTAACCAACGCCGAGTATGGAATGGGAAAAGGTGCAGATTATCCCCGAAACAGAAGACGAGCAGGAAGGAAAGGATGTCAACCTGGGAGTCAAAGGATTGAACTCCAATGGGCATGGAAAAGAGAAGAATAAGGAAGGACACATAATGAAAATCATTGAAGGATTGCAAAGAGAGGCGAAGGCTCGCCGAGCTGATTGTCGAAAGCTCATGAAAGTTAGGGATCGACAAGGTGAATTAAACTTAAAATTTTTGAAGAGCCTGGAAAGAATAGAGAAGAAACTCGAGAAGGGAAGAGACTCAAGTATGACAGAGAGTCGCAGAACCCATGGGAGAAGAAGTAGGTCGAGGAGTGGTAGCCGACATCTTAGTTTCTCCCAAAGACATTCTGACAGGGAGACACACAGTAGTTCAAGCCCGTCCCCTACCAAAAAACATCGAAAATCTGGAAAGGAGGAATTGAAAGGGGAGATGAAAAAAATTAAGCCTCCAACATTCGATGGAGAACATAAGAAGGAGGAAGATGCCGAGACATGGTTGCTTGGCATGAAGAAATACTTCCAACTACAGAATTATTCCGCCCATGCAGAAGGAAGAATTGCAATGTACCAACTGAAAGGAAAAGCATCCATGTGGTGGGATCAGTTTGTGTAGGTGCAACATATCAGAGAGAAAGAGGTCACTTGGAAGGAATTTAAGAAGTATTTCGAGAAGAAATACCTGATTAAAAGATACTATGACAAAAAGATGAAGGAGTTCTTCGAACTCAAGCTAGGCAACATGACTATTGATGAGTATGAACGAAGTTTTCTAGAACTACTGAAGTATGTTCCGTTCATCAAAGATGAGGCTGTCAAGATTCAGAGGTATCTGAGTGGATTGCCACCTTCTATTGATGACAAGATTCAATATGATGATCCTAAGACTATGGAAGAAACCATAAGAAGGGCGAAATGCTTATACGAACAACAAAGAGAAAAGCCTACCTTTCAGAAGGCTTGGGATGACCAGAAGAGGTTTAAGAAAGAATAGAGGCAGAAGGGAAACAAGCCTCCCTTTTTCAAGAATGGACTTAGGGGACAGTCATCTTTTAGAGACCCTAGGAAAGTTGAAGGGAGTGAGTAGATGCCAAGGCCTCCACCTATGGAGTGTTGGGGCTGGAAAGGGAATCATAGGTACATAGACTACCCCCACAGAAAAAAACAAAGCAAGAACTGTACATACTGTTCAACAAGCTGAAATAGTGGAGGATATGGGCAACAAAATGCCGAGGATCTACGCAGCCCTGGACAACAAGTAAGCAAAATTTCAATCGCACATGATTGAAGTGGAAGGTACGATCAACAACCGACCACTTGTTATTTTGATTGATTCAGGGGCTAGCCATAGTTATATAGATCCTAGAGTGGTGGATAGTTTGCATCTAATGAGAAGCAAACATGAGAAGTCTTGGTTAGTGCATTTGGCCATAGGGACCAAGAGGAAGGTCACTGAACTGGTTAAGTCCTGTTCAGTGGACATGAAAGGAATGATCACTAAGGCTGAATTGAACATTCTGCCTTTAGGCTCATACGATTGCTTAATTGGGATGGACTGGTTGGACCAGCACCATGCCCATCTGGATTGCCGTAACAAGAGGTTTACATGCCTGAACGAGGAAGGAAATCAGGTAACAGTCCAAGGAATTCCCAGAGCTGTGGCTGTTAGGGAAATCTCAGCCATGCAGCTGAAGAAATGGTACCGGAAAGGCTGTCAATTATTTGCAGCTTGGGTGGAAGAAGCATCCCGAGATGAAGTCTCGAATCTGGAAGACCATGAAGTACTCAAAGAATTCAAGGACATATTTCAGGAGCTAACTGGACTACCTCCGAAGAGGGACATCGATTTTGCTATAAATTTGATGCCTGGAGCAACTCCAGTTTCGAAGGCTCCTTATAGAATGAGTACACCAGAGCTGAAAGAGTTGCAATTGCATCTCGAAGAGATACTAAAGAAAGGTTACATTCGCCCCAGTGTGTCACCGTGGGGAGCCTCGGTCCTATTCATGAAGAAGAAAGATGGGATGTTGAGGCTGTGCATTGATTTTCGACAATTGAATAAGGTCACTATCAAGAACAAGTATCCTTTGCCAAGGATTGATGATCTTTTTGATCAGTTGAAGGATGCGGAAATATTTTCAAAAGTAGATCTCTGATCTGGATATCACCAAGTGAGAATAAAGGATGAGGACATCAGCAAGACCGCCTTTAGAACAAGGTACGACCATTATGAGTTCACGGTGGTGCCGTTTGGACTGTCCAACGCGCCTGCTGTTTTCAGGTGCTTAATGAATGGAGTGTTCAGAGATTATTTGGACAAGTTTTTCATAGTCTTCCTGGACAATATCTTGGTGTATTCCAAGACAAAGGAAGAACATGAGCAACACCTGAGAATGGTGCTGTAGGTGTGGAGAGAACACTAGCTGTATGCGAAACTGAACACGTGCTCTTTTGATCAAAGGCAGATCCATTACTTGGGACATATTATAAATGAAGAAGGGATCGCTGTGGATCCTGAAAAGGTACAGGCCATTTGAGAATGGCCAGCGCCAAGGAATGTGGCAGAAGTTAGATCTTTTATGGGTTTGGCAGGTTACTATAGGAGGTTTATAGTTGGATTCTCAAGGATAGCTCATTCTATCACTTCCTTGCAAAGGAAGGAGAAGAAGTTCCAATGGACCGAAGAATGTGAAAGCAACTTCCAGTGATTGAAGCAACTGCTAACTAGTGCTCCAATCCTAAAGATTGTGGATCCAAACAAGGATTACGTAGTGTGCACAGATGCATGTAAGGAGGGGCTGGGAGGATTTCTCAGCCAAGAGGGATTTGTAGTTTGTTATGAATCCCAAAAGTTAAAGGAGCATGAGAAGAATTATGCCACTCATGATTTAGAGCTGGCAGCAATCGTCCACGCCTTGAGGAAATGGAGACATTACCTCATGGGCAAGAGATTCGAGTTGAGAACAAAAAGCTTATACATTTATTCGAGTTGAGACATTACCCCTTGGGGTCATAATGTCTACATTTAACCCTATATATTCCCCCTTTGGGTCATAACAAAAAGCTTTGTCCTCAAAGATTTGCAATTAAAGGCATCACATGTGATGAAACCAAGTAATATGATTTTCTTATGTCCATGCTTTCTTCTTTCCATTGATGATGATCCGTCCATCCAAAATCAATTCTTTTCGGTTGTAATCCTTGGTGGCTAGTTGTTGCATAATTTTATTTCCCTTCATTCCATGTATTGTTGTTGAAACTTCTTCAATTTGTATTAGATGTTGGTCTATGATAATATTTTGTTGAATAATGGTTTTGTGATGCCATATTCCATAAATATCGATATAATTCCATCTTCTTTTTTGATAATGTTGATATTAATTTTCTTGTCTTTCCTGATAATGAGGGTGTTGATATAGTTTCACATTTGATGATTTTTCTTCATTTTGCACACCCATTTCATCTATCTTATTTTTAGAGACAACGAAATCTTCTATCCTCTTTTCTTGGTCTTTGATTACTCTAGCCTTGTAAATAATACCATCATATTTGACATGTACATCCTCTAGATGAAGTTCAATTTCTTCAAGTATTTTCTGGTGACCTTCTTGAATCTTTACTTCTTTCTCCTTTTGAAGCTGCAATGTGACCCCTTTTATCAAATTTTGATGTCCTTTTTCACTTCTTGATTGTATTTCTAATTTTACCTCATCATTATTTAGGGATTCCTCTACCTTGTTGCAAATTTTCCCTTCAAGTCTTTGATCTAGGTGGATATTGGTGGCCACCCCCCTATTCCAACTGGCTCATTGTGCCCTTTTTTGTTCAACACGTTCTTCTATACTGCTTTGTAATTGTGGGTTCTACACTTCTGGGGCTATTCGAAGCCCCACACATCCTCCAGGTGGATACGGGTGGCCTCTCGCCTAATCCAATTGGCTTATTTTGTATGTTTTCATATCAATACATCTTGCTGTACTTCCGGGGCCATTTTGGGGCCCTAAACGTTGTTTTATTGGCTTGCCACAGTCAAAATGTACACGGAGTCAAAGTTTGATGACATAATGTGTATTTCTCTAAAATACCTTTCCAACAAGCTATCATGTGCCTAAAACAGAGGTCATATGCAAAAGTTACGACCCTATGAAGTTAAGGTACCAAATTACACCAACTTACCCATAGGGCCCACATGAATTTTGGCGTTTCACCTTCTAGGGTTAGGTTTTTGGATGTCTAGGGTTTTGAAATTCATTAGTAATATGAAAAGGGTCTCTAGAGCCTCATTGTAATCCATTCTTATTAGACAGATGCATGTAGCAACCACATCTCTTCTCAAATATAGCTACCACCATCCAAGCAAGTTTCAGTTCTGTAGTTTTACAGTTTCAGTTCTGTAGTTTTACAGTTTCAGCCTATTTCATTATTTAATAGAAGATATTAGTCACTCGATATTTGTGTTATTCTTCCTATCTCTGTGTTTATTGTCTGTTAATCAGTTTGTTCCGCTCCTAAATCTGGATCAATGGTATTAGAGCGGTCTGATCTTAATTTATTTTTCTTCGTGTATGTCCCCGACAAGGTCTAGGTACAAGAAGCTGGGACTCGAACCAATCAAGCCATTACCAGATCGACCGCGCCGAGCCTGAAAACAACCCATGGGAGATGAAAAGAAAGATTATGGAGTAGTAGATCCTATTAAAATGTTGCTCGGGGAAGCCCTCACGCGACAAAGGAACAAAATGATGGACAACTTCGCACAGATCCTTTGACAATTGCCCAAGGGAGAAGCATCTTCATCAAGCGACCATGCAACCCCCTTTGAGGTACAAGTAAATTTTTATATTCCATTCTTTAAAGGACTCATAGATGCAGATGCTGTAGATAAATGGTTGAATCTACTCGAAGGATATTTTTCGGTCCACAATTTTTCCGATAGGGAAAATATCACTTTTTCACTCCTCAAGGTTGTTCCTGATGTTAAAGACTGGTGGGATACTTACTCTGAGAAAAGGGCTATGGAGGAATCTGCAATATTTGTGGTGGCCCCTACATGGGATTCCTTCCAGGACGCCATTAAAGAGTAGTACTACCTTTTTGGAAGCTACGAGTACCAGTACACTCGATGGACCACCCTACATCAAGAAAGGGACCAGACGATACCAGACTTCACCAATAATTTCCATACTCTATGCACCAAATTGGGTATCAAAGACTCTGAGCATCATCTGGTGCTCAAATACTGCGACTGTTTGCATAGATACATTCAAATAGAAATGGAGTTCCTGGACATTGCCTCATTGGGAATGACTTATAGATACATTGTCAAGATCAAACAAACATTTAAGCAGAAACGACGAGAGTTTGGATCTGCAAACCCCTCACAGCTGAAGCAGGTAAAAGGAAGCCCCAACCCACACAGCAAGGGACTGGGTCAAGATGGTTTCCCTTAGGAAAACCATTCCAAGCTGAAACACAAGAATGGAAATGAGAAGATGAATAAGGACACGGGAAAATGGTGTGAGTACCATAAAAGTCCTTGGCACAACACCGAAGAATGCCGCTCCAAGAAGTCCCTCGTGGCCGAACTGAAGGCTTCCGAGTTAGAGGCTGATTCTGATTCTGACTCAAATCCTGAAGGAGGGAAGTGAATTATCAATGCTGAACGTAGTGCCACTGTCGCTACCACCAAATTCTGGCCAAGTGAACCGGAAGAAATAGAGGAAGGGGAATGCCTCTTTAACTCGCAGATGTGGGTCAAGGGGGCTCTGATTCATTTCATTGTCGACAACGGTAGTCAGAAGAACATGATTTTAGGAGAGGTCATCAAGTGGCTGGACCTGCCAACGACGCCACACCCACAACCCTACACCATCAGCTGGCTTCACCAAGGAAGAGATCTCTGTGTCAACCAACAATGCAGTCTACCCTACGACATCAAGCGTTTCAAAGATGAGGTACTGTGTGATATTTCTCCCCTTAAAGTTTGTGATGTTCTTTTAGGACAACCATATTTGTGGAAGCATCATGCTATGTAAGAGTCTAGACCTCGCAGTGTTATTATTACTTTGGGTATACAATTGTACAGGATCCTCGAGGTAGCGCCACCTACTGTTATTTCTTTAATCTCTGCTAAGCAATGCAATAAGGTCATTTCACAGACCATGAAGTTTGTCTTCTTTGTGATCCATGCTCACAGTAAGCAGAAGGTAACCACCACATCCGTGGCCTCTACACAACGCCTCTCTTTGTAGCAACATAAAGTGGACAAGATCGTGGAAGAATACATAGACATCTTCTCCTCACCTACATGGGTACCGATGCACTGCCAAGTCAAGCATCCAATTGATCTGACCCTTGATGCACCTCTACCTAATGGACCAGTCTATCGACACTTGCCGATGGAGAATGACGAAACCAGGTGTTAGATCCGAGAGCTTCTTCAAAAGGTGCACATCAGACCCAACTCCTCCCCTTTCAGAAGCCCGATTGTACTGGTGCAGAAGAAGGACGGGACTTGATGACTCTGCATTGATTATAGAGCCTTAAACAAAATCACAGTCAAGAATCACTATCCCATTCCTATGATTGATGGAATTCTTAACCAACCCAAGGGGGACAAGTTCTTCAGCGATATTGACCTAAATTTTGGCTACCATCAGGTTCCCATCAAACCAACTGATGTATGGTAGACAACCTTCAAGTCTAAAGAAGGTCTCTATGAATGGCTGGTCATGCCATTTGGCTTAACAAATGCACCAACCACTTTCATGAGATTGATTGATGATGTATTGAGACCCTTCACCAAATTCTTTGTGGTAGTGTATTTGGATGACATCCTCATCTTCAGAAGAACATGGGAGGAGCACATGAGGCATATTCAACAGGTTTTGAGCACTCTGCAACAACACAAGATTTATGCCAACTTAAAAAAATGCTCTTTTGGCATGAACATGGTCCAATACTTGGGCTACATTGTTGATGAGCATGGGGTACATGTTTATCCAACTAAGATCCAAGTCATCCGTCACTGGCTAGCCCCTACCACACTGATCGAGCTTCGAAGCTTTTTGGGACTAGCCAACTTCTATCGACGGTCCATGTTGGGATTCTCCCATATTGCATTGGCCCTCAACTAGGTTACCAAGGGCGGTGGTAGGGCCAAGTTCGTGTGGGGGAAGGAGAAACAATGAGAAATCAATGATATGAATCATCACTTGTGCTCAACTCCAGTACTCTCCTTGCCCGATCTGCAACAACCATTCGAGATTGAGACTGATGCATTTGACTATGTTGTGGGTACAGTTCTCACTCAACATGGGCATTCGGTGGCATAACATAGTGAAGCAGTCTCCGATATGGTTCGTAAATACCCCACTTATGATAAGGAAATGTATTCCATTGTACAAGCCTGCCGTCAATGGAAACATTACAATATGGGGAAAGAGACGATCATACACACTGATCACAAGCCTCCGCAATTCATACAAACATAGGGGAAATTGCAGAATGACCGCCATCAAAAGTGGTCCACCTACCCGCAACAGTTCCATATCAACATCAAGTATAAGACATACGTCTCCAATCGTGTTGATGACTTCCTCAGTCGACCTCCTGTGACTGCACTCACCACTGTGCTCCATTCATGTGGATATGAAGCATCTGAGTGGCCCCAACTTTATCAACAAGATCTATACTTCACCACCACCTACTAGCTCTTGGGTACATGAGAAACTGTCATTGATTTTCACATTCAGGACAAAATCTTATGCCATCTGGTCAATCTCTGTATTCCTACACATGAGTGTGCAAAGATGATTTGGGAAGCCCACTATAGTCAGGTGGAAGGACATTTTGGCATAGATAAAACTGTGGCCATTTTTTAGAAACATTTTTGTTGGCCAAAACTTCGACAAGACATCAACAAGTATATCAGATCTTTCATTGCCCATGCCATTACCAAGCCAACCATCAACAAGCAAGGCTTATACACCCCTCTTCCTATTCCCGAGAATCCTTGGGAATCCATTTCAATGGATTACATGTCTTGCTTGCCATCCACCAAGCAAGGAAATGACTACGTGTTTGTGGTCGTTGATTGGTTTTCGAATATGACCATCCTCACAGCCTGTAAGAAGAATGTCAAAGCAGTCGATACTGCCATCTCTCCTCCGAACGAGTGTGGGTCCACTTTGGGATACCACAATCCATCATCTCCGACCAAGACATCAGGTTCATCAACACCTTTTGGTTGAGTCTCTGGTCTGTGTTAGACACCAAGCTCACAAAATCCACTACTTTCAACCCCCAAACCAATGGCCAAAGAAAGGTCGTCAATCAGATGATTGTGCACATCCTGCACATGTACAATTCTAAGCATCCACATACATGGGATGAGAGTCTCCCATATGTCCAACACAGTTACAATAGGGGTCTCCATAGTTCAACCAACCATAACCCATTTCAGATGGGTCTGGGATTTCAACCCTTGGGACCCATTGATGTTGCACTTGCTCTTGCCACCGCACAAACAAACTCTTTCCCTGACCAGTCTGCGATCGACAAAGCCACCAGATTCATTGAGAAGATTCAACACATCCACCAACAGGTCCATGAGATTTTACAGAAATCCAATGCTAAGTACAAGCAACGCCATGATCAACACAGGGTACCACACCAGTTTCAGGTTGGCGACAAAGTCTAGTTACATTTGCAGAAGGAGCGTCTCACCAGGCCCCATCGGTAGCTTCTCCCACTTCATTATGGGCCTTAAACTATCACCAAGACTGTGGGTAGAAATGCTTTTGAGCTCAACACTGCACCCTTCCTTGGTCTGCATCCAATTTTCAATGTGGACCACCTTTGGCCATATTTTCCACCATTATTGGACACCTCTAAGATTGCAGAACAAATGAAGCCAACATAGCTCAACCCTGACTACATGGAACAAACATCCACTGATCAGATAGTGGACACACAGGTCAAGGGAACTCGCCAACAATGGATCCAACTTTATCGAGTTCTCAAGGTAGGGCAACTCCTACACCAAGGCAAGTGGCTCACCCGAGGCCAAATCCAGTAGAATTTTCCTCACCTGATGGGGGAACTCAATGCAATGGAGACCATTGCTTCCTAAGGGGGGAGGATTGATCTAGGTGGATATTGGTGGCCACCCACCTATTCCAACTGGCTCCTTGTGTCTGTTTTTGTTCAACACGTTCTTCTGTACTACTTTGTAATTTTGGGTTCTACACTTCTGGGGCTGTCTGAATCCCCACACATCCTCCAGGTGAATATAGGTGGCCTCTCGCTTAATCCAACTGGCTTATTTTGTATGTTGTCATGTCAACATATCTTGCTGTACTTCCAGGGCCGTTTTGGGGCCCTAAACGTTGTTTTCTTGGCTTGCCACTGTGAAATTGTAGACGAAGTCAGAGTTTGAAAAAAAAATGTGTAGTTCTCTGAAATACCTTTCCAACGGGCTATCACGCGCCTAAAATGTAGGTCGTATGCAAAGTTACGACCCTAGGAAGTTGAGGTACCAAATTACACCAACTTACCCATAGGGCCCACATGAATTTTGGCGTTTCACCTTCTAGGGTTAGGTTTTTGGATGTCTAGGGTTTTTCCATTCATGAGTAATATGAAAAGGGCCTCTGGAGCCTCATTGTAATCCATTCTGCTCAGACAGATGCATGTAGCAGCCACATCTCTTCTTAGAGATAACTAGCACCATCCGAGCAAGTTTCAGTTCTATAGTTTTACAGTTTCAACCTATTTCATTATTTAATAGAAGATATTGTTCACTGGATGTTTTTGTTATTCTTCCTATCTCTGTGTTTATTGTCTGTTAATCAATTCGTTCCACTCCTAAATCTGGATCAGTCTTTTAGTATATTCTTCATCCAATATCCTCGTTTCTTCTTGATTTTGATAACACTTCTTTTCTTCTTTCAATATTTTAATCTCACCCAATAGTTTTTTGTTATGGTATCATAATCTACATATCTCTCCATATTTCTTTTTCAAATATTCCCTTGACTCATCCTTTTCCAACTCTCCTTTGCTAACCTTTTCTTGCTTTAATTTCTTAACCTCTTTAATGAGTGATTCATTAAGGGATTGCATCTTGAAAAACTCATCATTTTTTTTGTAATATATTTTCTTAGCTCTTCATTATTGTTTTGCAATTTCGATACATTTTCGTTTGATTCCTTTAGTTCCACTTGAATTTTATGCATCTCCTCCTTTGTTTTTTATCCTTGATCCATTTATTTGAGAAGAGTTTTTCAAAATTTTCCCATGAGAGGGGGATTCTATTACCTTCATCAAGGCTATACCACAATTTGAAAGCCTCATCATCAAAATTTAGGCTTTCCCAAAAAAGAGTCTTAGGATGTTCTTTTACCATCCTCAACCATTCCACATGATTTATTTCATCTTTATCTTCATCTCCTGTAAATTTAGGTATTTCCATTGATTCTTAACTGAGGTCTAACCCAAACCTCAACTTACAACCTTAATATGTTAGAAATAATTATCTCAAGTAGTTATAATCCTTGTTCCAATATAATATTCTATGTCTTCTCTTTCTAATGGATTTTGAATAAGCTCAATCAAGCATGCCAAACAAAAGTTATAATAATTTTAAGTAAACACACCTTTGAAACCCTCATTTGGAGTCTTTCCTTCTAGCCAACCTTCCTTCTGATGTATTTCTAAAATTTCGCCCCCTATGAGTCTAAAATTTCGATCTGTAGTACTCTAAAATATCTTCTTTGCAATTCCATGGGTCTGACGAAAATTGGGTGTGCCAGATGAAAGTTATGGTAACTTTCCTATGTTAGATATTATGATCCTAAAGTACTTAGTATAATATTATTTTATTATACTTAGGATTTTCTAGAATGTATTTAGTTAGATTAGATAACGAGTCTAGAAAAGAGTTGCTTCTTAGAAGCAACATAATAGGAAATTGTTAGAATCTTTATTTAATGTACATGGACACTTGTCATACTCACATGATTATGTGATAAGATGTCCATAACAAAAATTAGCTTAGAAGTAGTTTGATGAGCTTATTAAAGCTCATATTTTCTTGTGCAAGACTAATGTTGGAGATTGTAAGCTCTCTCATTTTTTGTGTAAATTCTTTTCCCTCTTTTAATAAAATTTATGTGTTTGAGGACACTTCTGTTCTCTTCATCCCAAACCTTGTTGAATTTTGGCCTATTTTGGAGAGTAAACTTATACATAATGCCACACGTCTAATATTGGATAATTGATTTTGAAATGTGCACCCAAAATACTACAGACCTTCCTCTTTCCAATGCAACTAGTCTCATGGAATTTGAATCTTCTATGGAGAAGATATGTTTGTTTTATCCAAAACACCTGTTTGAGACTAGTTATAGGGCTAGTAAAAAACCATATCTTCCACAGGGTGTATCTTCTAAAGTACATTGACCCAGAAGTTGAAATTTGTACCACAGGTACCTTGATATGTCTTCTGAACAACCTCCAAGTTTTGAATTATGAAGTGGCTCCAACAAAAAAGTTATAGTGAAAATTACAACATGACTTGCTTGAGGAAACAAAACTCTAGGATCAATGCTCCAATACCAAATGTAATGAACCAAATGCTTAAGATATCATAACAAAACAAAAGTACACACCATGTACATCAATGTGAGTGCCAAACACAACTCCAAGATAGATAAGTTACACAATAACTCCTCAAAGAATATGAGAACTCCCTCCACATAATCAAATACATTTCTATATCACAATTCACATCTCTCCAATATTGAATACATGATCTCTATATATACCTATTCACACCTACACATGGCCCCCCCTTACTATTAGACTGACCTTATTACATATATATATTTACAGATTGTATGTACATTTAACTCCATATATACTCCCATGATCATATTATATACATTCAACCCTATTGAAATGTATTGAAATGTATGTATTTATTTTATATTTTCATAACATATGATTTTATAATATATAAAAATAAGATATAATTAATAGAATATATATATATATATATATAATTTTTGAAATAAAATAAAATATTTATATAATTATATATATTTTTATTTTTCATATTTATATTAATAAAATTATATCAACATGATTAATTAAATTAAAAAAATTATAATTAAGCATATGATTAAAAAGTGTATATATCTATAGTTTTATTTTACATTATCTTTGCTACAATTTAGGTTTCAAAGTTCTTCCTCTTTGTAAGTGTATTACACCTTTTTAAAAATCTTCCTTTGCCCTACTTTCTTCACTTTGCTTATATGTGGTTTTACTTTACATTACCTTTGCTATTTAAATTTCAAAGCCTTTCTTCCTCTTTGTAAGTGTCCTACATTTTTTTTAATCTTCTTTTTCCCTACTTTCTTCACTTTGCTAATATGGAATATCAATATAATATTTATTGATACTTTAATTTCTTAATTAAACAACTTGTAATGCCAAGATTTTGATATTTGAATTTAAAATTGATTTTAAACTCCTGAATTTTATGATATAAAGTCATTGTAATGAGGAGTTTTTAATCAAATGATTTAATGAGTCGGAGAAGGTCAAAGAGTTGCATCCATGAAATCCTCTTAGGTTTAAGTTAACCTAATTTAAACAAGTAATGTAATATACTTATCAAGTCAAGAAGAAGAAAAATAAAAATAATGTTATTGTAAAATGAAATTTCAACACAAAACTAACATACTTTCATACTTTCGAAGCAGGGGAAAGAAAACATTGAAGTTAATTAGCGTGGTTATATTATTGAAAGTTCATGGGATTTTATTTTTGTATTGAAAATGAATACCTCACCAGGCCATATTCATTCCACATCTCGTGAATATTTTCAACTATCCTGTAATTCCAAATATTAATTGTCTCGCTACATGCCCACTTGCAATAATCACAGATATGCTACCTCATATTTAGGACCTCTTGTAGACAAATAAATTCTTTTTTGTGAGTCTTTGCAAGGAAATTAAAGAAAATATTGCAAATGCAATCACAAACATTGTTGGTCTGATCCAACTCTGTTCGCAATGAACAATGTTTCCTTTGTTCGCAATAAACAATGTTGTTATTTCTGTATGTACACATATTCAAATTCGACAAATAAACATACCCAACAATCTTATAGACACCTTCAACAGATGAGGTAGCTTCACCACTAAATGTGATAATTCATTACCCCGCAAGCCTAATCTTAGCAAAAGTGGAGTCCCAAATTTAAGCTTATCCTCTCTGGTACCACATATAGATGCATCCTTTATAACTAGTTTGGAGATATCTTCTTCTTTTATAAAAGTCCTAAGGAAGCTAAACTTAGATTTTACATTTCCTTTGGATTTAAGAAATAGAATCCTAGGTTACAAAGGACCACCCTTCGAACTTGGTAGGGGTGGTCAAACCACAACCATTTAACAACTCCAAAACTTCTTCCAAATTCTGGGTTGATTTTGCATAAAGCAAGCCTTTGTTATGTATAAATAATTTTGTGATATCTTCATCTATTAAACCACATTTGTTAATGATAAAATAATTGGCAATACCCGTCTAGTGGAGTCATGGATGGTGTTGCTATTTGGTTACAAAAATTGGCCGATTTTATGTGGGAATTTGCCTAAAATGGAAGAGAAGTAAGCAGAGAAATAATAATTGAGGGACGATGGCATGATATTTTGAGCTGGTTGGTGAACAATCATCTCCATATCTTCAACTGATTAGACATCATTCTCTCTGAAATGAAAAGGGGATGAAGAAAATACAAAGAGGGATAGTTAATTTACCTGGAGGGGACGAGCAAAATCAATGAGTAAACACCTATAGCTCAAACCTTGGCGCTGGTTGAAATGAAAAGGGGCTTAAGAAAATGCTAAGTGGGATAGTTAATTTTATCTAGAGGATACAAGTGGAATGGATGAGTGAACACCTATAGCTCAAAATTGGGTGTTGGTTGAAATGAAAAGGGGCTTAATAAAATACAAAGCATGATAGTTAATTTACCTAAAGGGGACGAGATGAATCGATGAGCGAACACCTATAGCTCAAACCTAGGCACTAGTTGGAAGGTGATAATATTGAGTGCGAGATCCAGGAGTGTCAGTGAAGCATTGGCTTGAACAAACTCTGAATCTAAGCTCTACCTTTTGCTCACAATTCTGTGCGTTGATTACCAAAAATGAAGGGGACAATACCCCTACCCCACTATTATTTTGTTCACTTCGATTTCCCTCCTAGATGCTTGAGAATCTACTTATCAATATTTAACTGCTAGCTAAATTATTGATTCTTGGCTATTCCAATAATTGAATGGCTCTACTATAATTGCATTGTGTACAACCCCTGTGCAAAACCCATCCTCATGAGGGGAAATCAACTAAAAAAACAAGAAAATCAATGACAATTTCACAGAACATAATGCTTACCCTTGTTCTATGAGCAAGCACCTCTGTTGTGCAATATTGAAAATTGAAAGGAGAGAAAGAAGGCTTGCATGCTGCATCCTAAGGGTTTGTTCAGGTTGGAAAAATTGGCTTCATCCACGTGATCTATCATTTTGTTGGACTCCCGAGCCTCCATGACAGTGGAAGTGTAGAGACCAATTGGGGGTTTCACCCTTTGCTTTGGCTCTTATGAGGTGGAGTCCTGTGAAGAAGACCCCACTGGCTTAATGTTCTATGAGCCACTTTATGAGAGAAAATATGGAATTAAAACCCACATCATTGTATATATATTTTCCCTCCCACAACAATAGATAATAAGATGGTGCTTAATAAGACAATGCTTATGACATTGGCATTCGCTATCCCGCTTTCGAACTCATTCTCAACATTCTCAAAACAAAGGAAACAGAACCAGAAAATGATGTTGCATACGATAATGAACAAAGAAATGTCTCTTCTACATAGAGGTTGATATTCATCACAGGCATGAGCAAAGGGCTTGGAAGAGTTTTGGTAGTGGGATTAGCATCTAAAGGACACACTGTCATTGGTTTTTCCCAGTTTGAAGATAACTCACAACTCTACATGGAAGTCCCTTCAAAGCATCTCCTACGGGTTGCAGATGTGGTTCGTTTCTTCACCGCCATCCGTCATCCCTCTTTCAAAATCATTATTAGCATTACCAAAACAAAGAACAAAAAACAAAAAATGATACTGAGTACAATAATGAACAAAGAAAACGACTCTTCTACAGAGAGGTTGATATTCATAAAAGGCGTGAGAAAAGGACTTGGAAGATTTTTGGTAGTGGAATTGGAACCCATAGCACAAACTGTCATCGGTTGAGTTCGGTTTGAAGAGAAACTCCCAACTATGCATGGAAGACCCTTCAAAGCATCTTCTATGAGTTGAAATTGTGGTTTGTTTCTTCATCGCCTTTGGAAGTATCAATTCTTTAGTCTTTAAATTTTACTCTACTTAGAAGCCATCGCCTACAATTTGGAGTGGGTGAAACTTGAAAGACAAGACATGCAAAGAGAAATTCGTGGATATCTGATGAACAAATGATGATTTATTATAATCTTTGGACATACTAGAAAGCCTCTTGAGGAACCTCCCCTTAAAAACCACCTTCGGTGTAATTATACCATTATGTAACATCATATAGACAAACCTATATATTATTCACAAAATATGAAAATGATATTATTCAATAACATTAGTAAATAATAGTCATAAACCAAAAACAATACTAAACAAGTGCTATGTGGCAGCGTAGTCCCTGCTAAGCAGGTTACAAGGTAGATTGTGGAAAATGGGGTCGAATTGTAAATGATGGAAGTGTTTGGTTCAAAATGTATATCAAGGAAGTGTTGTGTGCAACATGTATATCACGAAACATGGGGCATAAAATTTATTTAGCGCTAAGGCGCAACCCCACAGAGAGATAATTGGCTAAGTCTTGAAAGGAATTGCAGTCGGTCAGGCTCATGATGTGACGATATAGGACCAATCAACGAGTTCGAAAAATTAATGTATAGTAATAGATAATTTGTGGTCCAAATGTAGACCATGTTCCAATATGTGGACGAATTGTAGACCACAAAAGTTTTTGGTGCAATATGTGTACAATAGAACTGTAGATGACGCAAGTTTTGGGTGCAAGATCTATAATAGTGCCAACTGGGGGTTGATCGGGCTCTCGTAAATCACTGTTGAATACATTTTTTTGGTTGTTAATGGAAATAAGCGAACCACTGAGTTGTCATGAGTAGAAGTAGAATATATATATACAATTTAACAGGAGGGGCCTTACATCTCCTCGAGATCCCTTGTCACCCTATTTTGAAGCCCGTTCGACCGTTTTTCCCCTCTACTATCCCTTTCTTTTTACTTATCCATTTTTCCGAAAATGTCCCAATGCGCACGTTGGCGAATGAACCGATTCACATTTTCACTCGTGCTTTTATATCGTGACTCTGACCGACCACTAACCATTCGATGCCTAGCCACTTTTTAGATCACGAATTTCTGGATAGGCGAGCTCTATAACCGGGGTCGAATTGTATATGACACAAGTGTTTGGTGCAAAATGTATATCATGGAAGTGTGGTGTGCAACATGTATAGCACGGAACAGGGGGCATAAGAAATCGATAGCGTGAAGTCATGACGAATTATAGAGTACGAAAGTTCTGGGTGCAAGATGTATATCGTGCACTTGTAGATGAAAAAAGTTTTGGGTGCAAGATTTATAATAGCGCCAACCCGGGGGTCGGTCGGACTCCCGTAAATTGCTATTGAATACATATATCACGAAACAGGGGGCATAAAAATTCGATAGTGCTAAGTCGTGACCTCGCGGAGAGATATTTGGCTAAGTGTTGAAAGGAACTGCGGTTGGTGGGGCTCATGATGTGACGATATAGGACCAATCAACGAGTTCGAAAAAAGTCAGGTTAAAGTTTAAATATATTTATTTAAATTGTATTTATATTAATGTATCTTAATATATTTTTTGTGAGCGAGATGCAAACCATGTTCCAATATGTGGATGAATTGTAGACCAGGAAAGTTTTGGGTGCAATATCTATAATAGCGCCAACTCGAGGATAAGATGTAATGAATACCCTCTTCTTGTTACACATTTTTCACTGAAATGGGGTCGAATTGTAAATGACAGAAGTGTTTGGTGCAAAATGTATATATGTATCTTAATAGATTTTTTGTGGGAAAGATGCAAACCATGTTCCAATATGTGGACGAATTGTAGACCAGGGAAATTTTGGGTGAAATATATATAATGGCGCCAACCCGAGGATAACATGGCATGAATACCCTCTTCGTGTTACACATTTTTCATTGAAATGGGGTCGAATTGTAAATGACAGAAGTGTTTGGTGCAAAATGTATATCACAAAAGTGTTGTGTGAAAAATGTATATCACGGAACAGGAGGCATAAAAATTCGATAGCGCTAACTCGTGACACCGCAGAGAGATAATTGGTTAAGCATTGAAAGGAATCGCAGTCGGTGGGGTTCATGATGTGATGATATAGGACCAATCAACGAGTTCGAAAAAAAGTCAAGTTCAAGTTTAAATATATTTATTTAAATTGTATTTATATTAATGTATCTTAATAGATTATTTGTGGGCGAAATGCAAACCATGTTCCAATACTTGGACGAATTGTAGACCAGGGAAGTTTTGGGTGCAAGATGTATATGGCAGAACTGTAGATGGCGCAGGTTTTGGGTGCAAGATTAATTGTCACCAGTAAAAGTAGAATGAATTTGAATTGAATATGGCATGAATACCCTCTTCGTGTTACACATTTTTCACTGAAATGGGGTCGAATTGTAACTGACAGAAGTGTTTGGTGCAAAATGTATATCACAAAAGTGTTGTGTGCAAAATGTATACCACAGAACAGGGGGCATAAAATTTCGATAGTGCTAATTCTCAACCCCGCGAAGAGATAATTGGCTAAGTATTGAAAGGAACTACAGTCGGTGGGGCTCATGATGTGACGATATAGGACCAATCAATGAGTTTGAAAAAAGTCAGGTTCAAGTTTAAATATATTTATTTAAATTGTATTTATATTAATGTATCTTAATAGATTATTTGTGGGAGAAATGCAAACCATGTTCCAATATGTGGACGAATTGTAGACCACGAAAGTTTTGGGTGCAAGATGTATACGACGGAACTGTAGATGACGCAATTTTTGGGTGCAATATCTATAATAGTGCCACCTGGGGGTCGGTCATGCTCTCGTAAATCACTGTCGAATACGTTTTTTGGTTGTTAATGCCATTAAGCAAACCTGTGCACTGAGTTGTCACGAGTAGTAGAAAAATATATATAAAATTTGACACATGGGGCCTTACATCTTCTCGGGAACCCTTATCACCCTATTTTGAAGCCCGTTTGATCGTTTTTCCCCTCTACTTTCTCTTTCTCGTTACTTAGCCGTTTTTCCAAAAATGTCCCAATGCGTGCGTTGGTGGACGCACCAATTCACATTTGCGCTCGTTCTTTTATATCGTGACTCCAACCAAAGGCTAGCCATTCGATGCCTAGCCACTTTTTAGATCGCAGATGCCTGGATAGGTGGGCTCTATAACTGGGTTCGAATTGTATATGACACAAGTGTTTGGTGCAAAATGTATATCACGAAAGTGTGGTGTGTAACATGTATATCATAGAACAGGGGGCATAAGAAATCGATAGGGTGAAGTCGCGACGAATTGTAGAGTACACAAGTTCTGGGTGCAAGATATATACCGGACACTTGTAGACGACATAATTTTTGGGTGCAAGATTTATAATAGCACCAACCCGGGGGTCGGTCAGACTCCCATAAATTTCTATTGAATACGTATATCACATAACAGGGGGGCATAAAAATTCGATAGCGCTAAGTCGCGACCCCGTGGATAGATAATTGGCTAAGTGTTGGAAGGAACTGCGGTCGGTCGGGCTCATGATGTGACAATATAGGACCAATCAATGAGTTCGAAAAAAGTCAGGTCCCATTCCACCAATGTATTTATATTTAAATTCTATTCATATTAATGTATCTTAATAGATTATTTGTGGTCGAAATGTAAACTATGTTTCAATATGTGGATGAATTGTAGACCACAGAAGTTTTGGGTGCAAGATGTATAGGGAGGAATTGTAGATGGCGCAAGTTTTGTGTGCAAGATCTATAATAGCGCCAACCTGGGGGTCAGTTGGGCTCCCGTAAATGACTGTTGAATAGGTTTTTTGGTTGTTACCGCCAATAAGAAAACTTGTGCACTGAGTTGTCACCAGTAAAAGACGTATGAATTTGAATTGAATATGGCATGAATACCCTCTTCGTGTTACACATTTTGCACTGAAAGGTTCCGATATATACAATTTGACAGGTGGGGCCTTACATCTCCTTGGCAACCCTTGTCACCCTATTTTGAATCCCGTTCGACCGCTTTCCGCAGTTGAAACACACATAAAAGATCTTGCTAGGAAATGGATTATCAATTGCAGATTTGAACGTATCAGACCTTCTTCTCCCTTTTCTATATTTAATGAAATTCCTGCTTGTTTTTCCACTATACTCTCTCTTTATCGTTACTTAGCCGTTTTTCCAAAAATGTCCCAATGCGCGTTTCCAGATGCACCCATTCACATTTGCGCTCATGTTTTTATACTGTGACTTTGACCGACCACTATCCATTCGATACCTAGCCACTTTTCAGATTGCGGATTCCCAGGTAGGTGGGTTCTATAACCGGGGTCAAATTGTAAATGATGCAAAATTTATATCACAGAAGTGTTGTGTGCAACATGTATATCACGGAATAGTGGGGGCATAATAAATCGATAGTGCTAATTCGAGCAAAGTTGTGCACTGATTTGTCACTAGTGAACACAAAATGAATTTGAATTGAGGATGGCAGGAACACCCTCTTCGTGTTACACATTTTGCACTGAAATGTTCTGATGTATACAATTTGACAGTCAAGGCCTTATGTGTCCTTAGGAACACTTGCCACCCTATTTTGAAGTCTGTCTGACCCCTTTCCATAGATATTTCTGTTCCTTCCACCTTTGCACTTCTTTCCAAGTATATGAAATAAGTATATAACTTCTCTAGAAACATGCAGAAAAGATCTTGCGAGTAAATGAGATATCTATCACAGATGTGAATATATTACTTTTATGTTTTGTCACAGAATTGTTGGGTGCAAAATGTATATGAAGAAAGTGTTGGGTGCAATATGTATATAACAGAACATGTGGGATAAGAATGTAGTAGCGCTAAGTTGGGATGTCGTAGTGAGATATTTGGCCAAGTGTTGAAAGGGACGGTTGTTGGCCTAGTTCCTGATGTGAAGATATAGATGCAAATGAGGATTTGACAGTCCATTAACGGATCAACCCACAGGAAATCCAGGAGCACGAGAAAGTCAAGTTCAAGTTTAAAGGGATTTTGTTTATGTTTATTTAAAATGCATCCATATTAATGTATCTTACTAGATTATAAATACATTATTTTCTTGTTAATGAGAATAAGCAAAGCTGTGCACTAAGTTGTCACTAGTGAAAGAAGAATGAATTTGAATTGACGATGGCAGGAACACCTTCTTCGTGTTACACATTTTGCACTGAAATGTTCCGATATATACAATTTGACAGTCAGGGCCTTACGTCTTGTCGGGAGCCCTTGCCACCCTATTTCGAATCCCACCCCACTGCTTTCCACGGGTATTTCCGTGCCCGCCACCTTCGTACTCCTTTCTAAGTATATGAAATAAGTATATAACTTCTCTAGAAACATGCAGAAAAGATCTTGCGAGCAAATGGGATATCTATTACAGATGTCAATATATTAACCCTTCTTTTCCATCTTCTATACTTATCTTTTATCACAAAATTGTTGGGTGCAAAATGTATATGACAAAAGTGTTGGGTGCAAGATGTATATAACGAAACACGTGGGATAAGAATGCGATAGCGCTAAGTTGGGATGCCGTGGTGAGATATTTGGCCAAGTGTTGAAAGGGACGGTCGTTGGTCGGGTTCCTGATGTGAATATATAAATGGAAATGAGGATTTGACAGTCCGCTAACTGATCAACCCACAAACAATCCAGGAGCTCGAGAAAGTGAGGTTCAAGTTTAAAGGGATTTTGTTTATGTTTATTTAAAATGTATCCATATTAATGTATCTTACTAGATTATTTGTGGTCGAAATGTAAACCATGTTCCAATTTGAATGGTGTTTTGGGCTCGAATTTTTTTGCTCAAAACTAGAAGGAACAAAGAAAAAAATACACGACTTTACATTTTGTATATCAAAGAATATATAAATTCTATAGAAACATGCAGAAAAGATCTTGCGAGCAAACGAGATATCTATCACAGATGCTAATATATTAACTCTTCTTTTTCATCTTCTAAACTTATCTTTTATCACGAAATTGTTGTGTGAAAAATGTATATGACAGAAGTGTTGGGTGCAAGATGTATATAACGGAACACGCGGGATAAGAATGTGATATCACTAAGTTGGGATGTCGTGGTGAGATATTTGCACAAGTGTTGAAAGGGACGGTCATCGGTTGGGTTCCTGATGTGAAGATATATATGGAAATGAGGATTTGACAGTTCGCTAACCAATCAACCCGCAGACAATCCAGGAGCCTGTGAAAGTCAGGTTCAAGTTTAAAGGGATTTTGTTTATGTTTATTTAAAATGTATCCATATTAATGTATCTTACTAGATTATTTGTGGTCCAAATGTAAACCATGTTCGAATTTGAATGGTGTTTTGGGCTCGAATTGTTTTTTCTCAAACCTACAAGGAACAAAGAAAAAAATACATGACTTTACATTTTGTATATCGAAGAATATTTTGAAATATAGGAAGCTGCAATACATACACAATATAGAACAAGAACATGTACAATGTAATGAGTTCTTTTTACGATGAAATACAAATTCCAAATAACAACACCAAGCATTGAATATCAACATAGAACAACCCCAAATATTTATATTTAGATATACTGGGTCACAAAATACATTTGAGAATATTTCCCCCAAAAAAGATGTATTCGAATTTGCAAAAAAAAACTATAGTTCAATACATATTCTGTGAAATAAAAATGCGTTTTCTAGAATGACTCTGATTGGGACTGCCATGGACTATGAAGCAAAGATGTAAATGAATGAAGTTTGCAGAAAGAAGAAAGTCGACGATGGAAAACAACAAAACCTGGAAAGAATAAAGAGAAAATTGTCAGATCTGGATTAAAGCTTTGTTAGAGTAAGTGGATGAAGACAAAAGAATGTAATAAATATCAACTTACTATGATGGTGTGCCATGGCTTGTGATTTCTTCGCTGATGTCCTTTTATGGCTTTTCTCATCTTTGAACTTCATTGGTAATCTAGTTGACAAATTTTTTCAGCCATTCTTCGATGTAGCTCCTCATAGGTGCCACGTTCATTTCATGCTAGATTTTTATATTGAAGAGTTCACTTTCCAAGTCCCTTAGATCAATAGACAAGTTGTGCAAGGATTCTTGAATATTTTTGTTTCTAATTGCATAACTGATTAGCCAAGTTTTCACGTTATCTTCACCATATTCAAGAATGCCATAGAAATTTTCAAATGACAGTATTTTATAGATATGAAATTGATCATCAAATGCTTGCTTGGTTAAAAACAATGAGTTTAATATCAATTTCGGGTCCTGGACTTCATTGGTGTTGCCAGCTAGATCTATCTCAGTTAGCTTCTTGAATAGTTTGTCTCTTTTATATATGGTCTGGCTACATTCTTGAACAATACCAATCAGGTTCTTTACCTTTTCTTTCCAACATGCATTTAGCTGGTCTATTCGATCTAAGGAAGGGAGATCCTCTTGTCTTCTTCTGGATTCCGTCATACAGGTAACTTCAACACCAAATGGTAAATCTGCATCAAGATAAAAACCTTACTCATTCTTGAGATCTGCTTGCAGATACTCATGAAAAGTATGCACTTTTGTTCCAAAAGAGACCATATTCTTTGACATCTCCCAAGCTTATGTTATTAGTTCCATTATTTTGTTTATATTCTTTTCCACATAGTCTTGGGACGATGTGAGAAGACTTGCTAATCCTTTTAACTTTGGCGCAAGTGCGGTGGACCCGACCATTGCCAAAGGAGTAGAAAACAGTGGAAGAGGCATTAGATTTGCCTCCAATTCTTTGATTCGTGTCTTTAACATGAGATTCTCCATTTCAAGGCCGCTAATAGAGTTGTCTAGAGCATCTTAAGTTGCTCGGTGCATCTTGGATATCTGGGAAGGGCGCATGTTGCATAGGTTGAACTCTGAATGATATGTGCCTTTCTTATTCTTTACATCTTTGTTTTCAATAATCAATTTTTTTGATTTGCTGTAAAAAACAATGCTCTGAAATGCAAAAGAATCTTCTTTGTCCAATGTATCTATGCCAAGTATTTCCATCCCAAGATTGTGAGGAGCAGTGCTGTCTAGGTGATCATCGTCAGTGAACATTTTTTCAATATCAATTTCTAGTTCCATATCTTTGAGGGAGAGATCATAGATATCAATTTCTCCCCTCGATCCCTCCCATTCTTGGACTATTGTTTTACATTTTTTTCCGGCGGGAAGCTTGTGACAAATTTCAATTTTGCTGTAGGGAGAGTTATTATCTCCTCCTCCGCTTGAATAATTTTGTGTGACTTTGTTACTTGGGTAAGCCGTTGGAGTACTGCCACGAGATGCTATGGTCTTGGCTGTGGCAGTCGGGGATTGGGCACTTTTTTCACCTGGGTCTTTTCGATTCTGCTTGTGCAAATCATTGGTATTGGTTCAGAGTCCATTCATGATAGTGTAAGTGAAAGAACTGTTGAAGTGGTTCCTGACCATGAAATCCTGGACTTCCCAAGGCATAGACATGAATTGTCCTTTCCTTTTTCCATGGAAAAAATGCAACCAATAGATGTACTCCCTTGTTATTCCAACAAAAAACATTGTACCAGATATGTGACATGGAAGGAAGCAAGGATTTTGTTTAGACCCAAAAATCCTTATAACATTATAGTTCTCCATTTCTTCTATTGTGCCCTTCCTATCCAGGAAGATTGTCGGCTGGCCAAAAAACCGGGGGAAATACCTTCCAAATATCAATGCTTTAAAAAATGAAACAAAATAATTGAAGACCTTATAAAATTGTTGGCAAGCACCGTGTATCCATAATTTTTGGTGCGATAATGTTAATGGGTCAAATTCATAGTTGATCTTCCTACACATAGATAGTCCAGGAAATGGATAGTAATTTAGCACGACGAAAATTAAATAAGGTGGCATAAAGAATTTCTTCTTCCTCCTGTATTGCAATAACTGGGAAGAGTTTTGAATGGAAATCAGCTTACGGCAATGGAATATGGTTTGTTGCTTGACCGTAAAATATAAAATATACAGAATGATCCGAGAGATGCTGGTTGCACTTGCTTGTCTCGTTGTCCTCGTGAAAAGCAATAAAATTTGCTGAAAAAGGTTTTTACATGCACTAACCTGTAATATGGCCATGTCCCGGGGAGCGGGAGCTGGGTCCTGTAATAAATTCGGCAAGAGGTCTAATTCATTGCCATGTTTCTTTGAGAGCTGCTTGCAATTCTTGCCCTTGAAAGTAGGCACTGGGTCAGGAAGTGTTAACATCTTTCGAAATACTTTAGGCGATAGGGAGATTTGGAAATGGTTGCCCATCTGGACAATCCACTGGTTCGGAATATAGTTCTCAGCGCAGCATGTGACCAAGTCCTTAAAGTAAAAAAAAAATCGGGGATACAATGTGCCATTGAAATTTTAGACGTCGAGATAACTTTCATCTGGGTAGAAGTGGACGAGTATTAGTCATAAGCTATGGACCACTGGAAACGTTGGTCCTCATGCCCGAAAATATTCAGGGTATCTCCACAAACATGTTGTCGAGCTACATCCATAAGGTGATGAAAACCTTCCTTTGCTCCTCGTTGTATTTAAAATGGACATTGCAACATCATAATACAATCTTTGGTAAATCTTGGTTCAATGTGTTTTAATGGCAGATGTCCTCGACCTTTTCGCCTTTAATGCCAATATTTTCAAAGCTAATAAAAGCGTCATCAATTTGCATTGGGAAAGCATGCAAAAATGGTAGGGAAATCGAGAAACTAATGAAAAGCAGGGAAAACATTGAAAACTGTGTAATATACCTGGATTTTGACAAAAGTAGGTTCAAGTCAGAATATAATTTCTTAATATTTACTTAAACAAATTTCATATTATTTTATTTTATTGCTGTTCTCTTTGGCCCAAATGCAAACTATGTTCAAATTGGAATGGTGGAGCAACATTTTCATATGCAGACAGAGCCTCAAATATGCAAACTTGTAAGGTTCTAAAATTATGCGCACAATACTAAAGAGCAGCATCATGTGAACACCTTTGTAGATGACAGCGGGCCAACAAAATATTGAATTCCTTCTACGATGATGTCTTAAAAAAAACAAAACAACCATCATTTTTTTGCGAATTCAAGATTGACAGAGGAAACTAATTAGATTCCATAATATTCTCCTATAAATGCATTTTAATGGGAGATTACCTCAAGCTTTCCACTTATTAATGCCAATATTTTCGAACATCTATGAACTGTCACCAGCAAAATCATAATTAATGTCTATTGGGAAGGGGTGAACATGGCGAGCATGGACGAGAATTAAAGGTGCCTTGGTACTTTTTTGAACCTAGGATTCTGTGCTGGAATTGTAGATCACCCAAGTTTTGAATGGAAGATTTATACTCGGAACACTGGGAATGAGAGTTCGATAATGCGTACCCGGGAACCTACGGCCATAAAAATGGCTAAGGAAATAAAAGTGCTCGGTCAGACTCGTGATGTCAAGATATTGATGGATATACAATTTGTGAGTTCGATAAAGAGTGAGACTTGCAAGTTGGAGGAGTCCACGGTCGAATTGTAGATAACTAGAGTTTTGGATGCAAGATGTTATTCCAACATAGGGCATGAGAGTTCGATAATGCATTGGGGGGGAACCCGCGGTCATAAAATTGGCTAATTGTTGAGACGAACTGGGAAATATATCAACAGATGCTGGGAAAAATGAGTCGCAAGCTTCAAGTCCGGGTCGAATTGTAGATCACCGAAGTTTCGGGCACAAGATGTATACTGCACACACGGGGCATGAGAGTTGGATGGTGCCCACACAGGAACCCGCGGCCATAAAATTCGCAAACTATGAAAACAAATGATGGTCGGTCAGACTCATGATGTAGAGATATAGATGGACATGAAATCTACCACTCCGCCGTCCTGGGAACCCGCAAGCATAGACATGGATCACCCAAGTTTTGGATGGAATATGTATACTCGAAACATAGGGAATGAGAGTTTGATAACGCGTAGCTGGGAACCCGCGGCCATAAAATTGGCTAAGGAAACGAAAGCGCTCGGTCAGACTCATGATGTTAAGATATAGATGGATATACTAATTGTGAGTTTGATAAAGAGTGAGGCTTGGGAGTTCGAGGAGTCCGGGGTTGAATTGTAGATAACTAGATTTTTGGATGAAAGATGTTATCGAAACATGGGGCATGGGAGTTTGATAATGCATTGGGGGGGAGCCTGCGGCCATAAAATTGGCTAACTATTGAGACGAACTGGGAAAACTATTAACAAATGCTTTGAAATATCAATAGATGTTGGGAAAAATGAGTCAAAAGCTTCGAGTCTTGGTCGAATTGTAGATCACAGAAGTTTCAGGTGCAATATGTATACCTCACACACGGGGCATGAGAGTTCCATGGCGCCTATGCAGGAACCGACGACCATAAAATTTGCGAACTATGAAAATGAACGACGATCGGTCAGACTCGTGATGTAGAGATATAGATGGACATGAAATCTGCCACTCCGCTGTCTTGGGAACCTGCGAGCATAGACATGGGACTAAGTATAGAATCAGAAATGGATAATAAAGGGGAAGAAAAAAAGGGAGAATGACTAAGTATAGAATAGGAAAAATAAAGGGAGGTAAGAACTGACATGAAAGCAAACTGTTATGTAGGAACACATGAAAAGAAAAGATGGAGTAAAAATTTATTTATTTCAAGATAGTAGCACATAAAATATAATTGACACGAAGACAAGTCAATGTAGAGGAAGATATGAAGTGTCCAAGGAGGGAAAAAAAAACAGAGCTGCAAACCAATTCAACAAATACAGATAGAGTAAACGAAAAACTATTGGATATGGACCACGGGTAGAAAAACACACCTTTGCATGGATTTTTCTACATTCCCGGTTAGGAGTTCTTTGCGGTGTCTAGTTTTCCTGTTTGTTTCTATGAACAAAAGCACACAAAAAAATGGACATGAACATAAGTTGACATGTAAAGAAAAAAACAAGTACTATGTACATAGACTAAATAAAATAGAATAAGAGGAATAGAGTAACAAATAGTGTTAGAAGAATGTACCTCTTTTTTATTTTTTATTTTATTTTTTAGTTCATTCAAGTTTGTGTGTGTGTATATATATATATATATATAATTTTTTTTTCGCAAAAAAAAAAATTGTGACCAAAAGCAATTACAAACCGAGGAAAACTAAGTAGTTGGATATCTCGATTTTCTACAACAAGATAGACATATATGGTTTGAAGCATAGAAATATGATTTTGCAATATGCCTGATGTATATTTCATAATTGAAGTGCAACACCAATTGTGTGGTGACCAAACCAGTATGTGTACAAACTAGGGAAAACTAAGAAGTTGGATAATTTGTTGTTTTTTGCAACAAGCTATACATATATGCTTTGAAACATATAAATATGACTTTGCAATATGTTTGATGTATATCTCATAATTCAAGTGCAATACCAATTGTATCGTGATCAAACCAATATGTGTCTAAGATAAAGATGTTGTATTGAGGAATGGGCACATTTGACCACACATGGTCAATAAGTGCATTTTGCACATGGCTTGTGTTGTTCAAAAGAAAGCAGAGACTATGTTAGCGTCGGAAGTCACTCCTGGATTGCTTGTAGGAGAAGAGCCCGACACCCATCAGTTTATGTCACAATAGTTTTAAAAGGATGATCAAATGGAGGTAAAGACTCAAGGAAGTATCATTCTAACTCAGGGACTGGGTCTAGCATGTATGGGACAAAGGAGGTCTTGATCTAACTTCAGCCAGTGAGTTGATTAAAAGATGAACAGGTGGAAGACTTAGTGAGAAAGGTGAACAAACAACTTTGGGCAACAGGCTTTCGGCAGTTTGCAGAAGAAAGACTCTGAATGCAAGATCCGCTTGGTTCAGGGTCTCAAGGAACTAAAAGGGGACTTGACTGGATCCTCCAATTCCAAGTCACTCAGCACTGGGAAAATCACAAGAACTGATTAGAGACAACACAACTATTACAATGATCCATTACAACATCATCCTATAATAGCTACAACTTGACTGGATCCTCCAATTCTGAGCTGCTCTAACACAGTGTAAACAAAGACATGAAAGAAACTGACATTCATAAGGCAAGAAGTCTCAAAATTTCATACATAACCAGAGCAACAATGCTTCATTAAAACTTTACAACCGGGAGCTCTACTCAACCATCGATGCTTTACAAAATGATGAAAACGCCTACATATACTTGGAGCCGACTCATGCGTTGAAGGCGTGATCATATCATGAATTCAATGCTTGACATTGAGGAGCTTCTCTATCAGGCAATGCACGAAGACGCTAGATAGACTACCCATGCAGTCGTTCGTCAGATGCAATCTCTATCAGGATGGGCTGTCAGTCTGCCTCTACGCTTGGTCCTCTCCTGGCCTTCTATTTATGGAAGAGGACAATGTTCAACCACTGTCAACTACCACAATAACTGCTTCCTTGGGATTGGGAATGGCCTCGGTCAACTTTGTATTCGGACGACGTGGTGGATTTTCTTTGGATGCTTCTTTGCCGGACTGCTATGAGGGGACCCCTATGGAGGACATGGATGAGGGTGAGATGAGAGGCGTTGAGGTGGAAGCATTGGGTGGCAAAGAAACGGAGGCTGGGACACCAGATGGTGAGGCGATGCATCGCGAGAAGGTGACAATGAGGCTGCAATGCGACAGGTTGGGGACTGAGGACACAACACAGGTGGAAGTGGCGTAGAGTATGGAGGTACAGGTGGGTGGTAGCGAAAGGTAGAAGAGGAGCAGGAGATGTGACAAAAGGGGGTCTGCTATTGCGCCATGTGTCCTTTAGATGGACGGTCTAGACTCTTTCGGGATTTCTGGCACTAGGAGTTCATGATGCAACGCTTCTTAAAATCCCGATTGATCAAACTGCGAGAACACGGATGTACACCGCATGTCCTCCAGAGGAACGGTCGAGATGGCATTTGATGCTAGAAGAGGGCTGCCTCCATGATCAGGCTCGCTTGACATGTCTGGGTGCTATGACCACAGGCCCATCTTCAAAGGCGCTTATCAGCATTTCAGGGTTCCGGGTTTCAAAATATGAAATGATGGAGGACTCTTACCCCTCGAACTCCCGACTGCCGATATGCTGACTTGACTAGATCCTGCGCCATGCGCCACTGGATCGGACGACCCAGACTTAAAACTCACCTGACCGGCTTTCAAAATCCCACTTCCATGTGTTTACATCAGAGGCCTCAAATCCGAGAGGAAAACATCCCTGTACAAGAAATGTCACTAACATTAGGCTCCATGGGGGATAGAGTTGTCCCTGTGATGCTCTAAGAACTCATTCCGCAGCTTCAATGCCTTGCTGTTGGGCTATGGAGTCAAGCTCAAAACATCCCTCTTCTGAAAATATAGGCCGAAAAAAATAAAGCAAAACAAAATAAAATACATGCTCGAAAAAGCTTATTTATATACAATCCTAATTCTAATGAAATATTTCACATGGGGCTAGGTGAAAGTAGACTTCCACCACAACCAATCAAGTAACTTCCTGAAGGGAAGCTCTTGCCTTCTGTTGATGATCACCAGCAGATGGTGTAACCGTGACAACAAAATGGTTACACTCTTCAACTCCTCCTTACAGGCTGGAGTTGAGATGAAATAGGGCAGCTCCAAAGCATAAGGGAAATGCCACTCCATGTATTCGCTGACAGGGTCATCAAATGAGTGGCCAATTCCAAGAAATTGGCGACAGACAACTTCTTCTGCTACATAGTTGTTCACCTACGGCCGAATATCTCTAATAAGCACAAGCGGGTGAATAACTGAAATGGGCTTGCTGCTCTCGGGCGGTGGCTGCTCGCTGACTGGCTCTACGCAGTCTGTAAACTGCATCTTCAACTGCTCCTCTGGTTCTTCTGGTGCCTCTTCTTGGCTCTCCCAAGTGTCAGAGTCATAATCATCATAGATAGGACCTATGGGAAAGCTCTGCTTTTCAATTTGCTTCTCAGGGGGGATGATTTTCTCGCATTGTCTTTCATTTGTGAACAGAGGAGAAGGCTCTGCAGTCTTCTCTTGGAAGTTCTGGGTGTCCAGCTCAGAACCTGATTCATAGCTTTCATACATGGGCTGGCTGCTACCTAGGTCATCAATCTGTGATGTGGGGCTCTGCTGCTCCTGATCCGGATTATTTTCGGCATGAAATGAGAGCGGAGATATAATAATAAATGCACAGAGATATTGCGTATATCCAGTAATATAACATAAATATATCAGAGATGCAACCATAAACACAGAGATACAATAATACACGATTTCTATTAATGAAAGAAATGTACAGAGACTGTAAAAATACAGAGTGAAAGACTCGCTAGAATGGTGGCAA